>JBBBWG010018223.1:25430-60729 GCA_037176905.1 Azolla pinnata
CAGAAGCAGCAGCGATGGAGAGAAGCTTCTTCCAAGGAGCAAGGAAGCACAAGATCTCTCTCTCTCTCTCTCTCTCTCTCTCTCTCTCTCTCGATGTGGCAGAAGCAGCAGCGATGGAGAGAAGCTTCTTCCAAGGAGCAAGGAAGCACAAGATCTATATCTCTCTCTCGCTTTCTCTCTCTCTCGATGTGGCAGAAGCAGCAGCGATGGAGAGAAGCTTCTTCCAAGGAGCAAGGAAGCACAAGATCTCTCTCTCTCTCTCTCTCTCTTTCGATGTGGTAGAAGCAGCAGCGATGGAGAGAAGCTTCTTCTAAGGAGCAAGGAAGCACAAGATCTCTTTCTCTCTCTCGTATTTGTGTTGTTTTCGGTGTTTAGGTCTAGGGTTAGGGCTAGGGTTTAAGGTTTATTTCTCTGCCTATCTCCGCGTCTGCATTGATCTTTGGCGTTTCCGTCTGCCTTTGTGTCTACATCGACCTAAGCCGTTTCCTTTGTGTCTGCCTCTGTGTTTGCATCGATCTCGGCGTTTTTGTGTTGATTTCGGCGTTTAGGGTCAGGGTTAGGATTTGAGATTTATTTCTCTGTCTATCTCCTCGTCTGCATTGATCTTTGGCGTTTCTGTCTGCCTTTGTGTCTACATCGACCTAAGCCGTTTCCTTTGTGTCTGCCTGCCTCTGTGTCTGCATCGATCTCGGCGTTTTTGTGTTGATTTCGGCGTTTAGGGTTAGGGTTAGGATTTGAGGTTTATTTTTCTGTCTATCTCCCCGTCTGCATTGATCTTTGGCGCTTCTGTCTGCCTTCGTGTCTACATCGATCTAAGCCGTTTCCTTCTGTCTGCCTGACTCTGTGTCTGCATCGATCTCGGCGTTTTTGTGTTGATTTCGGCGTTTAGAGTTAGGGTTTAGGGTTTGAGGTTTATTTTTCTGTCTATCTCCCCGTCTGCATTGATTTTCGGCGTTTCTGTCTGCTTTTGTGTCTACATCGACCTAAGCCGTTTCCTTCTGTCTGCTTAGGGCTTGTTTCCAAGTCTATCTCCGCGTCTGGCATTGGCCTTTGGCGTTTCTGTCTGCCTTTGTGCCTGCATCCAGCTAAGCCGTTTCCTTCTGTCTGCATCTGTTATCTGCGTCAATGTCGACGTTTCTTCTGCCTGCCTTTGTGTCTGCATCGACCTAAGCCGTTTCCGTATGCACCTGTGTCTGCATCGATCTCGGCGTTTCTTCTGTCTGCATCGATCTCGGTGTTTCTTCTGTCTGCATCTGTTATCTGCATCGATCTCGGCGTTTCTTCTGTCTGCATCTGTTAACTGCATCGATCTTGGCGTTTCTTCTGTCTGCACATGTTATCTGCATCGATGTCGACGTTTCTTCTGTCCCTGCCTTTGTGTCTGCATCGACCTAAGCCCTTTCCGTCCGTGTCTGCTTTGATCACGGCGTTTCAGCCTGTCAGCACCTGTATATCTGCATCGTTTTTGGTGCCTGTATTGATCTCGATGTTTCTGTTTGCCTTTGTGTCTGCGTCGATCTAAGCCGTTTCTGTCTTCACCTAGTATTGCATCGATCTCGACGTTTCTGCCTGTCTCCGAGCCTGCATCGATCTCGATGTTTCTTCTGTCTGCTTTGTGTCTGCATCGACCTAAGCTGTTTCGTCTGCTTTGATCTCTGCGTTTCTGTCTGCCTCTGTGTCTGCATTAATGTAGGCGTTTCTGTCTGGACATGAGTGTGCATTGATCACGGCGTTTCTTCTGTCTGTATCTGTGTCTGCTTTGATCTCGACGTTGCTTCTATCGGCCTTTCTACTGTCTGCCTCCGTGCTTTGATGTCGACGTTTCTTCTCTGCTTCGACTTCTGCGTTTCTGGTGGGGGCACTTCTGCTTTCTTCGGTCATCGAACTGTCTTAGGGGTTTCCTCTTGCTCCCTTTCTTGCAGCATTCGTCAATCGAACCGTTTTAGGCCTCTTCCCATGTTATGGAGTTATTCTCTGGATCCCTTACCTGCAACGTGGTCGGTCATACCGTTTTAGTGTTATGCTCTGGATCCTTCCCTGTAGTACTCGTATGTCAGACGGTTTTAGGGTTTAAATTGCATTATTCTTGCTTTAAATTGTTTAAGCGTTGTTCTGTGCCTACATCCCTGAATTCTTCGTATATCAGACAGTGTTTGGATTTTCTGTGGCTGGATTTTCTGCCATATAACATTTTGTTTTAATTGTTTTTCTTCTCTGTTCCATTGCCTTACAAAGGCTACATTGCCTTCAGTGTTCATTGCCTTGCAAAGGCTACATTCCCTTCAGTATTTTCATCGAAAAGGTAAATGGATTCCGTTGCAGCATTTTTCCAATGAACGGCTGTATGATTTTTTGACTTGTTCCGTCTCTTTCACTATTCATCTATTGAGTCGTTCAAGGTTTTTTATCTGGCTCGTTTACCTGCATTCTTCCCCCGTTTTGACGATTGCTCTAGCAGTGTTTGTCCATCGAACCGTTTTCAGGTTCTTCTCTGGCTCCTTCCTCTGCACGATTCATCTGATGAACCATTTGAGGGTTGGTGGACCATTTGTCGGTTTTTCTCTGCAGTTTAGGTCATTAAACTTTTTTATGTTTTTTCTTTGGCGCCATTCTCTGCAGCATCAAGCTGTTATCTCCGTTTCTGTGTAGTATTATTCCTTTTAATTTAGGTTTTTTCTCTGGCTCCCTTCTCTTTTGCAGTTCTCATCCATTTAACCGTTTTATCTTACTCCTTTCCCTGAAGCATTCGTCCAACGAACTTTTGTAGGGTTTTTTCTTGTTTTTCCAAATGTCTGTTCTTTCTGATGTCTTACCAGTCATTGATTTTTACATCTATCTGAACTGCTGTTTGAGATTGTCTTCCTTGGAACCATTTCATCTGGAGTTGAAGCTTATTATTAGCAAGAAACTCAAGATGAAAAAACATCCTCAATTATGCCCATGGCATGAACCTAGATGCCACTTGCTAGAGATGCGCTAGGGTGTGGATATGGAAATATCGGTCTTCTTCAAGGAAAGCAATTACGCTGGGCAAGGATATGATCAAGAATCTCAAGATGGAAACATATATTCAATTATGCCCATGCCATGAAGATGGCAATTTCTAAAGATGCGCAGGGTGTGGATATGAAAGAACACACATGACAAGAATGATGTGTGGGCTAGGGGGTGGACATGTTCAAGAGCGTTGCTTTATTGTGAATGTTCCCTAACATGTCCTATGGTTGGGAGGTCATAGCCAATAACATATTTACACACTCTTGAGTTTTGTCAACCTCGAGTTCCATGGAACCATCTTGTCTAGAGTTGAAGTTCATTATTAGCAAGAAACTCAAGATGAAAAAACATCCTCAATTATGCCCATGGCATGAACCTAGATGACACTTGCTAGAGATGCGCTAGGGTGTGGATATGGAAACATTGGTCTTCTTCAAGGAAAGCAATCGCTTGGACATGGCCATGGGTCTTATATTATGATTAAGAAACTCCAGATGAAAAGGGATAATCAATTATGCCCATGGCATGAACGTAAATGGCAACTGCTAAAGATGCACTCGGGTGTGGATGTGAAAAAACACACATGACAAGAATGATGTGTGGACTAGGGGGTGGACTAGGTAGCGTTGCTTTATTGTGACTGCGACCTAACAGCATGTCCTATGGTTGGGGGGTTATAGCTAATAACATATCTACACACTCGTGTTATGTCATCCTCGAGCTCCTTTGCACAATCTTATCTGGAGTTGAAGCTTATTATTGGCAAGAACCTGAAGATGAAAGTTGTCCTCTATCTTTCCCATGGATTGAACCTAGATGGCAATTGCAAAAGATGTGCTAGGCTGTGGCTCTGAAAAAACACATAACAAGAATGATGTGTGGGCTAGGGGGTGTACATGTTCCCTGGCCTGAAAGACTTTGCACCTACCCACCCAGTGCAGCTCAAATCTCCCCATTTCAACTCACATAAGGCAATGGTTCACGAGCAAAAACTATACTAATTAACAAGAGTCCGATTTTAATGCAAATTATCAAATAAATGCTGAAAATTGATGTCAATCAAATTGGGAATCTTGACTAGCAGCTGTCATTAGATGTAATTACTAAGAGCTGTCTGAATAAATTAGGGCGTTTTGACTGAGGCTTGTCTTGGTCATAAGCAGGAGGTATCAATGTTAACACCAGTGTCTAGGGCGAGCAGCTCTAATTTTATGCTTGTATTGGCAAATTGTATTGGCGATGGGTGACGTTGATGGTGCTGGTAGTGATGTTGCTAATCATAAGCCACATCCATACTCAAATGACACCCAGTAATGCAGGTTTTGCTAAACGATGATTGTTTTAATGACCTCTTAACGCTGCAGAAAACGGGTCAGTAATTACGATTTGCACAATTTGGCAATTAAGCTTGAGGACAAAAACTTTATGAGCTCAGGGTCACAAATCACTAACTTGGTTATGGATTTGGCCTGCACAAGATACCTGGTTAGCCAAAACTCCAGATTAGGGTTTGAACACACTGACTGATAAAAGGAACCAAACTCACTCTGCAAACCACTGCTCGTGCTGACCATGTATGTAATGCAAAGGCCATGAAACCCTCACAGTATAAGCCATTCACAGTTCGGGCTTCCACTTGTCTCGCGCACTGGAAGCTACTCTTCCTATAAACACTTTTTCCAATGTTGCCTTCACTCAGGGATGGGCTTCTTTCAAGTATTTTCTTGTTATCGGCAGATTCCAGCTTTTAAGAAATGCACGGAAGGCCCAAATAGATGTGAAAAAGATTCATTCACTGCCCCCACAGATGACAATGTTACACTCCGCAAAACCTCGGGAGTGAGCAAGCACATGCATTTGTGCAACCGATAGTCATCATTGCTTTTACTAGTGTTGTACATCCATCCACTTGCAAGGATTCACTACCTTGACACCTGCGAGAGTCGTGTCTCGAACCACCAGAAAACAATCATCAGCAAATATACAGCAGCGCCCATGCGAATATATCCAGCATATTCTCTCGAGATGTTATAAACATCAAGGGTAAGGATCTCACCAGACCACCACCACCTTCACCGGGGCAACTCGTCAGGCTGATCCAAACTCGGCAAACCACTTCTCATGCCTTTCTATATCGGCCGCCGACACGCTCCTCGAGATTTTGGACAGTGCTTCCTCAAAGTCGCACATTGCCACCGGCTCCTTCATCGCATCTTTCGTCATATTCCTTATCTCTTCACGCGTCTTCCCAGCGATTTTCCTTCTCATGCCATTCATAGAAGCATCTCTGCATATGTTGGTCAGATCATCGCCGCTATATCCTTCAGTACGACGAGCGATCTCATCAATCGCAACATTAGCTGCAACCTGGTACAGGAATGTTATAGAAATCTCACAACAAGAAGCATATCACACAAGCCAACATCTAGCACACCTAGCAGAACATCATATCCCCACATCTTCCACCTCAAATGCTTCCAGGAAAGTAAGAGAGCCAGCTCCTCTTATCTTGCTCAGTGCACAAACATTATAAGTGCTAGTTAACCAACCCCAAGATCAATGTAAAAAAAGGCCTTTAACGCTTTTCCAAGGTTGACTAGAAGAGTACCTCAACACCTCTAAGATTGATACGAATGAGTTCACGCCTACTTTCTTCATTGGGAAGGGGTATATATATCCTCTTTTCGAGCCGCCGTCTGTAATCAGCAGTTCAATGATCAGATTCTCACAAATTTCCGTTGCTGCACACATTCAATAATCGTGCTACAAAGGTCAGAATGAAATTCTCTTAAAGAGGATGTTTTGAAAGCATAGAATTCTCGCCGGAGAGCTTCATCAATATCCCATGGAAAATTTGTTGCAGCCAGCACCATAACTATTTTCTTCTCTCCATCGTCGTTGCCACCACTTGAACTGTTATTGACACCATCAACTTGCACAAGCAACTCAGACTTCACGCGACGTGACGATTCATGTTCTCCAGATGCCCTACAAATTATTATGTCATATAGACCATGAAACATGTAAAAATAACAAGCAAATTACTGAGACCCAACAGTGCACTTTGCATACCCACGAGCATTACATAATGAATCTATCTCATCAATGAATATTGTACTTGGAGCATAAGCTCTTGCCAAATCAAACAAACATCGAACCATGCGTTCACTTTCTCCACGCCATTTTGATGCTAATGTTGCAGATGATACATTGAAGAATGTCGTTCCACATTCTGTAGCAACAGCTTTAGCAAGCAGTGTTTTTCCAGTACCAGGAGGGCCAAACATCAGGACACCTTTCCAAGGCCGACGAATACCCTGCCGAACAGGAAACAGGAAAAAACAAGTGCACTCCATAGAACTCACATTCCTCAAGAGAAGTACTTTAATAGTTACATAGTCTACAAAATATTGGAATCACGAATGTGACCACTGTAGGCAGCAATCACTACATATTCTTTAGAAATCTAAGGATTGTGAACTCTGAAGCACCATATTTAAGCAAGGTATATGAAATCCCCAAGAAAAACATAAAAAAGAATGCGTGTAAAAAAATTACAAAAGAGGTTCAAGAATTCTAAAATAGCTTACTTGCACACCAATACCGGTTCAACATGAGTTTTGAGACGATGAAAAGAGTATTCTCAAGTTTTCAGGCTCATAGCCATACATGCAAACTAGATCTTATATGCTAACGTTGGATAAAATGTTTGACACTTGGTATTTGAGGAATTTTCATAACTCTGGCATACAACAATAGATTATCAATCGATCAAACGAGCCCATTGATAAAGCTGATCATTCATTTGGAGGAACTCCATACTTAAAAAAAAATATTCCTCAATATCACTCTCGTTCTTGTGTTGAACCTAATCAAATTGTTTTTGAAAGGTTTGGAAGAGGATTTTTTTATTTTTCAGAAAAAAAGTTTTGTAACTAAATTTTTTGTAGATTCATTGAAAATTTTTGTTCGAGGTTGGTCATTAAATCGAGGTTATATTATTCGAGAAGCTAAGATCACTAATCAAATTTGACTGTTCATGCACAGATGTTAGTCCAGGAGATTATCTCTGGCCTAGTCTCAAAGTCGATGTGTATGCATCATCCCCTCATTATCTTGTCTAGCATTTTCAGTATTTTTGCTAGCATTGCATGTTTACAAATGGCAGCAGCTTGTTTCAGAAATAGTATTTAATAGATATCTGTGCATATATATATATATATATATATACTTTCACAAGTCTAACACGTTGATTTTTGGCATTCAAACAGTAAAGTTATTTCGTATCAAAACCAGTACCTGAAAATATTCTGGCATCCACAGGGGTAGCACAACAGCTTCTTCCAGGAGCCGTTTTGCTTCAGTGAGTCCAGCAATATCATCCCACCTCACTCCAGGGCTTGTTTCTAAGACATCCCTCTCTAACATAGCTGCCAACTCTTGATCAGGCCCCTCATAACGTCCTTTCCTTTGCTTACCATCATCATCATCAGCACCACCCTTTGAGGATATGCATACAAAATTGTTGATAAGATATTTAGAACCTTACTTGATGTGGTACCCCTTTAATTCCGAAAACCATACCTCATTTTTCCATTGAATACTGTCAGTGAAAATGCTTAGGGCTTAAGTTTACACATGTTCAATAAACCAGAGGAATAGAGGAGGTGACCCCCCATTACTTAACAAGGGCATTGATGCCTAAATATTTGATGGATGCAGAATCAATGAAAGCCTCTCTAGTTGAATTCGCCATTCAGACAGCTCCCTAATGGGATCGCCATCTGATTACTTTTCTACAATGCTGATATTCATAATGGAAAACCTCAATGCGTGGTCAAAAACCACAACAAATTACAAACTAATGGTTCTTAAAACACTGAAAGTAAAGTTGAATTGTTGGAAGTGGGAGGTTCACCCAATCAATGACTATTGTTGCCTCAAAGATAATTTGAAAAATCAAAGTTCAGCAAGAGTCGACTGTCCAACACATCACAATCCAGCTAAACCATGTGGTATAAAGTGCACAAAACTTAAATGTCTGATTTCGTAACTATTATTGCCAGCTAATAAAATTTTTTTTCTATCTACACTGATCGTTAATTCAAACTATTTTTTCCAGAACTGTCGGGACTCAATGGTCACACTCCTCTCACATGCATGAAGAACATTACCAAGACAGAAATAAAATAAATCTATGAACACAGATTGCATGTAGAGAGGTGTTTATACCAGCGAGTCCCTTCTACTATTGGTTCGGCCTGAAACCTTTTTCCCTCCTTGAGTGGAGTTATTATTTGTGGGTCGAGAACCAGGTTTATTGGAGCTGTTAACCACATTCTTTTGACTTTTTCCTGGTACAGCTGCACCACCCTTGCGTGCCCATACATTTCCCTTGTTATCTCCTTCTTGAGCAGTACGCCTTCCTATATTAACTTGACCTGCCTTTGTTGGTCTTCTACTTCCATATTGCTGTTGAGGTGCTCTCCACACATCAGTATCATCAGAACCTCCAGATACAGATGGGTATTCATCCCCTGATGAAAACATGAAAGGCTTTGAGGACATCTGTGGAGATGTTGGACGGAATGCCCCTGAGTTATCTTTGAAGGCTTGCCTTTCTGCATCTAGCTGTTTTACAGCTTCTATTTCCTCTGCAAGATCTTTCTTGCATTTGAGCCATTTCATGCGTACCACTGGATCCTCCACCGTGTTTAAATGCCTGTTCAATATCAGAGCTTTCATGTCATACAGGCATGATTGATACTGAGGCTATTACAAAAGTCCCCAAACTCTACAATACCCAGGAATTTTTGTTCTTTTCCACAATGTCCCTCAAACATCTATTCTACCAAATGCTATTGTAAACTCCCAGACACAGACAAAAGAAGATGAATGCATTATCTAATTGGCACTACAAACATTTAACAAAGGAAAAACTCACAGTATTTCAAGCAATTTCCAATAAAAAAATTCAGAAAACGACAAATGAATACAGTTAGCTCCCAAGAAACATTAGCCAAGGGGCTGTTTCTACAAAATAATGATTCGATGTCCAAGCAGTGAGATGGGATACATCATTGGTTCACACTAGTTGAATCAACATGTACGAAAACAGTCATGGATGAGTGGCAAGATAATGCAAAATCGAATGGTGCAACACTTCTATAATAATAAATTGAGAACCAGCATAGTTCACAGTGGTTCGACATGTGTTGAGGAAGTGGGATCACACGAATCTGCTACTCTGTAGTGAAGTACTCCCCTTTCATCAAGAGAGTGATAATGGTTTCCTTCAGATTCATATAAGATCGTTTTGCTAAGTTAGATTTCAATATCCATTATTTTACCCAGACTTGATGCAATAGTAAGGAGGAACTTGCCACATAAAAATTAAAAGCAGAATTAATTACATTATAAGAAGATTTCGAAGTTAACTACATATTATGGGCGGAGCAAAACATAGCAAAAATATATTACGAGAGGTTCTACAGAGATCTTCAAAACAAAGCTTTTCAGATGGAGAGAATTTTCTAAGTTCTCCAATTCTACAATATGAAGCAGGAAAGAGATTCTTTTCTCCATAGCATCAAAACAACATGAATGACCAGAGGCATAAAAGGACATACTCAATGGGACTCCTAAATATTTTACTAATGTCTAGCTGTCTACCATAAGAACAAAGAAAGGTATATTTTTTAAGTCTATAAAATCATTAAGGTTAGACAGATATTCTCTACTCCATGATAGAGAATTTTTACCATATATGTAAATAGGTATAACATCTAACATTGGTGCATGAACAAATAATATCAAAAGGTTAAAAAAGGCTAGATGATTTTGGATCAGACCATGGAACACAACTGCAATGAGATTATACAAGAACTTCTATGAAACTGATCGAAACATAAAAAAATACACTTAATATCTGTTTATGCCTGTACAACACAGCAAAACATTACTTTCTGACACAATAGGAACAAGAATGTGGTACAAACATAGGATTCTAAGCAGAGTAGCCTTAATTTCCTGACAATAAACGGTGTTTTCTAGAAAGAAAATAATATCCTAGAGAAATGTAAGAGATATTTTTATAGAAGGTAGAAGATCTTGACAAAGCTCTAGAAACATGTCAATGTATGTCCATTGCAGGATTTATAAGAAGAAAAACAGCCGATAAATACTGTGTATATAAAATGGATTGAGTATCCTAGAACAAATACTGTGCAGATGAGTTTGGATCAGACCATGAAACACATCTGCAATGAGATTTTACAATATAGGCCACTAGATCATTAGATCAGATCATAAGAAAATGCACCTAATTTCTGTTTAGGTCTGTGCAACACAGCAAAAAGTCACTTTCCGACATAATAGGAACAAGATTATGGTAGAGAAAAGATTCCAAGCAGACCTACCTTCATTTCCTGACCTACACAATGTTTCCTAGTAAAAGAACGATGTCCTAGAAACATGTAATGGATAGTTTTACAGGAGATTGATAGTACACGAAGGTAGAAGATCTGAAAAACCTCTAAAAAGGTGTCAAGGTATAGCAATTGCAACATTTAAAAGACAAAGAATGGCAGATATTTACTGTATCGATAAAATGGATCAAGTATCCTAATGTGTGCCCTGCAAAGAAATAAATCGCGTATCCTAATATGTACCAGATTCATCCAAAGCTTGTAAAAGATTATCAAAGAGTTTCAGAAAGAAGCTCATCTAAGGGGATAATAATAACACTTTAACAGAGTCGAAAATAGAGAGAAGAGAGAGAGAGGGAAATGAAGGGAGACTTACTTGTTTAACTGAGCAATAGCACCATCGAAGAAGATTATTGAAGTGTCATACAAGCCTTCCAAAGCATATTCTCGAGCTAATTTGAGGTGTTCCTGTAGTCCAGCTATGGCTCCAACCATTTTCCTCTATGTCGCTAGATCGTTAGGTAAGACCATAAGAAAACACACCTTCAAAGCGCCGTTCCTCTGCAGAGGACTGCTAGGTCAGATTATAAAGCGACGGCAACCTTCAAAACACCGGTTTTTGCAGAGGAATGTTAGGCGTGAGAGATCAACGAACAGCTTCAAAAGCGATTCATTGCTGAGAAGCTTGGCCTCCAGAAAGCGAGAATTTTGCAATGAAATGCATACTATCGTCTCCCAGAAGAAGGAGAACTAAAAACGTTCATAGGCAAAAGATTATCCAGCAAGGCAAAGCGCTAGCCTTCCACAACCTCAAAACCACTGGCAGTGCAAAAAACAAGAACCGTGCAGGCGAAAGGAAAAACTCTAAATTTCCGCACAGGAGCACTCCATTCTTAAATCTCTGCAGAAAACAAAAATCCGCAGCACTCCTTCTGAGCGAGCGGCCACAATGAAGCTCCAAAATCATTCGTACGGGGAAATGTCGAGAAGAAAAAAAGAAAAGAAAAGGACGGCGTTCGAATTCAAACCTGAGCACAGAGAAATCCGCAAAAAAAGGGGGCAGCAAGAAAGCTCCGATCCTCAGTCCTCCAGTCCACGAGTTAGGAAAGAAGAAGACGACGAAGAATTTGGGAAAACGGATCAAGAAGAAAAATGCGGCGAAAAAGGAAGGGAACAAGAAGAAGAAGAAGAAGATGATGATGATGATGATGATGATGATGATGATGATGAAGGAGAAGACGGATCAGTGAGGGACAGTGTGGCGCCTTCGTCGATCTGCAGGCCTGGAGAAAGCTTCCGCCATCGCCATCGCTGCTGCTTCTTCTGCTGCTGCTGCTGCTTCTTCTGCTGCTGCTGCTGCTCTTCGTTTGAACTGAAAGCAATGGACATGTCAAGATGTCAGGAAACGCAAAACGCAAAAAACAAAAAACAAAACGCAAAACGCAAAAACAAAAGGACAATATCACAAATGTAACCCAACGCAAATCGTAAGTTTATGAATTTTTTATGCCTTCCAATTTCGTAAGTTAACAAAAAGAAAACGCCTGACAAATTAGAAATCGCATATAAACGCCTAGTTTTATCTGTGACAAAAAACAATCGACGCCCGATTAATTGGTTACCTTTTGTTGATCGAGCAGAGTAAGGGAATCGAGCGGTAAACTGCGGTAGGAAGTTAGGAATCAATTAGTAAGCAGTAGTAGTTTGATTATGAATCGATGAACATGAGAAGAGATAGATCGGATAGTCAGTCAGAGAAGGATAGGATCGATTGACAAGAAACTGTTATGAATAATTGAACGGCAATATAACTAGATGTTAATTTGTAATTTTTAATTTTAGTAAGTGTTAAAATGTAATTAATAAATTTATTATGAGTTTTTTTTGGTAATTTCTCTTTTTTTCTTATACTAAAATGTTTTCGATTTGATGCTGGAAAAGAACTCCAAATTTACCAAAGTGAACAGATCTTAATCAAGATAAAAGCTAGCAAGGGACTATGCTTGGTTGTTGATTTAATCTGTTCAATTGTATCGAATAATGGGATCAGATTAAGCCCGACGAATAAATACATTGGCGAATGACCGGGTGATTTGGAGGGTGGTTGATGATGCACAATGTGGATGTGATTAGCAAGAACATCACGTTTGATTAACTGGCCGCAGTGATTGCAAAATTTACAAATGGAACTAATCTTTTGGCTAGACTAAACTAAATTGAGATTGACGGCTAGCAAGGGAGAGTAATTATCAGTTAATCCTTTCAATTATCGTATAATGGGATCAAATTAAGCCTGACAAATAACTTAATTAACATATTTGTGAACAAATGGCTGACTTTATGGTGCATAATGTGGAAGTGATTAGCTAGATAGTCAAGCTAATTAACCAACTCTAGTGATTACAAATTTGCAAATGAAACTAACCTTTTGACAAAATAAAGGATTACAAAATCAGGCGAGGGTGATTCAAATCCAAGCAAGGTTCTCAATCCAATTGATTTACTCACTTTGAGATCTCCTAACCATGAGGTGGATCGGGCGGCTAGTTGGTTTGGTTACTTGCTTTCAATAACTCTCAAATGATTCAGTGGTTGATGTGATTCGATCATGTAACTAAAAGCAAAGTGTGTGGATTGGCAAGTTGACGAGCAAGTGCGGATGCGCTCATCAGGTAGCTTGATATATGACATATATTTACTTGTTTGCCTGATGTACACTTTGATCCTTGCAACAATAAAACAAGGGAGTTTGTAGTAGAAAGCCGAGAGATCTGATGAAAATGATAACCTATAAACAAAGACTTTAATAAGATTCATTGAGATATATACAATGTCCACGAGTTCGATCGAGAGTTGTGTCACTTGGGCTAAAATAATCGCACATAGTTCAACGATGAAAGCATTGATAATGATCTAGCTTTCAAATAGTTGGCATCATTGATCGTGATGAAGCCTTACAGTTAACTAACTAGTGTTGAGCCAATCTTGATCAACTAGATAGTGTCAAGTAGATCGTAATAAACTAGCCAATGTCGAGCCATGCAGCTAGCCGCAACACAGTCATATCAGTGTACACATTCTCATGCTTTGACCTAGACATAGAATGTAATAAACGTGTTCGTGCAAGCATTCAAAACATTTGAACATGTTTGAAAATGAACAAGTTTAGGGTTTAGGGTTTAGGGTTTGAAAACGGAAAAATACGCGTTCCCTTTTTTTCTCATTTTTATTTCTTTTCTTATGCATTGTTTTTCTTTATTTTTTGTTTTTTTTCCCCTTTACTCTCTCTCTCTTATACAACATGTGATGACATGTGATTTAATCATTATAGCATATACACCATGGTCCTCCTTTTTGAGAGTTGAATCTTTATTTATTTTTCCAACTTGTTAAATATCCAAACCAACCTAAAGATGACTTACCATATTATGCAGTTGGATTGAAACATACGCGAATGCAAACACACGTCGTATACATATGTTTAATTCTATGATATTAATAGTCCGAATGCTTACATGGTCGTCTTTCGAGAGTTTACTTTTTATTCATTTTTCCAACTTGATAGATATCCAAACCAACCCAAAGATGATTTATCGTATTCCACGGTTTGATCGAAACATAGGCGAATGCAAACACATATCGCATACGTATGGTTAATTCTATGACCTTAACAGTCCGAATGCTTACATGGTCCTCCTTTTTGAGAGTTGAATCTTTATTTATTTTTCCAACTTGTTAAATATCCAAACCAACCCAAAGACTGGCTTACCATATTATGCAATTTGATTGAAACATACACAAATGCAAGCACGTATCGTATACATATGGTTAATTCTATGATCTTGATAGTTCGAATGCTTCCATGGTCGTGTTTTCAGAGTTTAATCTTTATTTATTTGTCCAACTTGTTAGATATCCGAACCAACCCGAAGATGATTTACCATATTACACGGTTTGATTGAAACATACGCGAATGCAAGAGTGTATGGTATACGTATGGTCAATTCTATGATCTTAATAGTCCGAATGTTTACACGGTCCTCTTTTGAGAGTTGAATCTTTACTTACTTTTCCAACTTGTTAGATATCACCCAAAGATGATTTACCATATTACACGGTTCGATTGAAACATATGTGAATGCAAACACATATCGTATACGTATGGTTAATTCTATGACCTTAACAGTCCGAATGCTTACACGGTCCTCCTTTTTGAGAGTTGAATCTTTATTTATTTTTCCGACTTGTTAGATATCCAAACCAACCCAAAGATGATTTACCATATTACACGGTTCGATTGAAACATACGCAAATGCAAACACATATCGTATACGTATGGTTAATTCTATGACCTTAACAGTCCGAATGCTTACACGGTCCTCCTTTTTAAGAGTTGAATCTTTATTTACTTTTCCAACTTGTTAGATATCCAAACCAACCCAAAGATTGGCTTACCATATTACACGGTTCGATTGAAACATACGCGAATGCAAACACATATCGTATACGTATGGTTAATTCTATGACCGTAACAGTCCGAATGCTTACACGGTCCTCCTTTTTGAGAGTTGAATCTTTATTTACTTTTCCAACTTGTTAGATATCCAAACCAACCCGAAGATTGGCTTACCATATTATGCAGTTCGATTGAAACATACACAAATGCAAGCACGTATCGTATACGTATGGTTAATTCTATGACCGTAACAGTCCGAATGCTTACACGGTCCTCCTTTTTGAGAGTTGAATCTTTATTTACTTTTCCAACTTGTTAGATATCCAAACCAACCCGAAGATTGGCTTACCATATTATGCAGTTCGATTGAAACATACACAAATGCAAGCACGTATCGTATACGTATGGTTAATTCTATGGACCCCCCCTCCCCCCCCCACAAAGAAATCTTAAAAATTTCCGAACGCTGACATGGAGGGGTCTAATTGTAGCTGGAGGGCGGAGGTTTCGGGAAGTGGGCGGCGTAAGTGGAGCGGGCGTCCTTGAAGCCGCCGCAGTTGGGCGGGCGGGCGGGCGGCGGACAAGGGGCGGGCGGTTTCACACTCGGCCGCCGGAAGTGGTCGTGGTGGGTGGTTTCACACTCGGAGGCCCACCGGCGGGCGGCCGGCCATCCGGGCGGCGGCGGGTAAATGGGCTTCGCCGTGAAGTCGGCCTTCGCCACCGACACCACCCCCTCCATCTTCCATTCCTTGCCCAATGGCACAACACTCGGCGGCGGAACCTCGGACTTCTGGAATCTGCAGCCTGGCAATCGGCGATCGTCCGCGGCTCGCCCCTTCATCTGCCTTTGCTCAAATCTCCTCGCGCTTGCACCTCCTCCTGCATGTCATGGTTTGTGGAAATGGATTCATTCAGCGCCAACGGTCGTGCGCGTGTTTTTTTTTTTTTTTTTTTTTTTGGGTTTTGCTTTTCTTGCTTTAAATTTGCGTTATTCGACGTCGATCCTGCATCCTGTGGGTGATCCGATGCCTTGGTTCTGATCGGGCACGCCGTTTGCTTCCGATCCGTTAACAATCTTGTGTCGCATAATTGCCCCCCTCGGGCGCTTGCAATGCCCCGATCGCCGATTGTTCGATATCCGACTCTTATAAATTCTTGTTGCTCATGCAAGCAAATCTTGGGCCGTATTGCCCCTCGGGCGCTTGCAATGCCCCCCGCTTGCTGATCGCTAGATCCGACTCTTATCAATTCTTGTCGCTGATGCAGATCGTTTGCGATGGTTGCTGTTGTCGGATTTCGTATGATTCGCATGATGTCGTTGCATTGTAATATGTGCATAACGTCGCAAGGATCGATCGCATTCAGGACAATATAGTTTGCCGCTGCTGATCGGATCGGATGGGATGTGATCAATCGCATGCGGGATAATATCAATCATCACTTCTGATCGATCGTATGCAGGACGATAATATATACCATCGCTGCTGATCGATAGAATCGGATCGGATCCATTGCATGCAGGGCGATATAGATCATCGCTGGTGATCGATCGATTGAATCGGATCGGATCAATCGCATGCAGAATACTATAGATCATCGATGGCGATCGATCGCATGCAGGATAATATAGATCATCGCTGCCGATCGATCAAATCGGATCGCACGCAGGATTATATATATCATTGTCGCCGATCTATAGAGTTGGATCGGATCGATCACATGCAAGAACATATAGATCACCTCTCCCGATTGGTAGAATCGGATCAGATCGATCACATGCAGGATAATATGTATCATCGCTGCCGATTGGTAGCATCGGATTGGATCAATCACATGCAGGATAATATATATCATCGCTGCCGGTCGATCGATCAATCGCATGCAAGAAAATATAGATCATCGCTGCCGATCGGTAGAATCGGATCGGATCGGATCGATTGCATGCATCAGGATAATATAGATCGCCGCTGCCGATTGATTGATTGATCGATCGCATGCAAGAAAAACAGATCATCGCTTGCCGATCGATAGAATCGGATCGGATCGATCGCATGCAGGATAATATAGATCATCTCTGCCAATAGATCGATCGAATCGGATCGAATCGGATCGGACCGATCGCATGCAGGATAACCTATATATCATCGCCGCCGACCGATTGCATGCAGGAAGATATAGATCATCATCATCATCATCACCACCACCACCACCACCACCACTACCACTACCGCATGTCGGAATCATCGAAGATCGAAATGGGGGGCTTACACGCATGAGTTATCTATCATGTGGTGCACCAGTGATTTGGCTGGGTACTTGGGGAAAATGGCAGTTACAGGCGATGCAGATGAATGATCAGATCAGAAGCTTCTTCCATCGCCATGGCGAGAATGGCTTGGAATTTTTCTTACCTTTGGTCTGCTGCTCTCAGCGATGGCGAGCGCTGTCTCTTGCTTCTGTTTCTTCTTCCTTTTTCCATCGCAAGAAATCCGTTAATTCAGTTTTAAGGAGGGCGACCCTTCACTGCACAAGGAAGGGGCGCCTTCAGAAAAAATCCGTTAATTCAGTTATTCATCAAATTCCAACACAAAGGTCAACTTTCTGAATTGGACTGATTGATGTGGATGAGGTTCATCTACACAACTTCACTCTCTGCATATTTTCTCTCTCGATCGATTAGAGATTCTGCATATTTTCTCTCTCTCGATCGATTGGAGATTCGATTGGAATCATCATCATTGGGTAATCGCAATGCATACATAGACTCCATAGCCTACAGATTGATACGAAACACGTTAGCTGCCCGACGCAATTCGAAAGTAATGTATGTGTGTACACACGTCGGAAGATAGCAGCATTGCATAGCGATTTGATCCTCAGCCCTACGCAATGTACATCATTACATGGGACTTGGGTTGTGATTTGATCCTCGGCCTACACCATATACATCACTACATGGGTCCCTGTATACAAGTTTCTTGATAAAAGAGTCTGTGTTTTCACATTTGTGCAAATCCGTAGATCTACTAACTATCCAGACTCTAATCAGGATTTGACAAAAATACACCATAAATTTGTATTCGAATTCACGCAAGATATAGCCGATTAATTCATTGTCTTGCTTGCCTGTTCGACTCCATAGCTTCCAAACTTTCCTCCTCTTATGTACTAAGACATGGCTACTCTTTTTGAAGCTATGACTTCTTGCACATGGTAACTGATTCCAAAACACAATAGCAATTTGTGCCCTTAACTACTTCTAAAAACCAAAACCTTAAGCCCTAAATTGTACAACAGTGATGAACAAACTACCATTACATATTCTTTGCTTGTTAACACATTACAAGGAAGAAATCCTATCTAAATTTCACTACCCTTGCCAAATTCTTGACCACTTCATATTTGTTAGCTTTATGTTCAGATTCATAAGCTAAGTTTTTTTATAAGTCGTTTTAAGTGGAGAAGGAATCTTGCCAAATTACCATAGGATCCACCATGAAGTACTCCAATTGAGATGCTGATTTACATGACCATGCCGAGTTTGTAATCGCAGCATATCAATGGTATGAAAATCCATTACCTGAACAGTGCTAACCACAATATTCCGCTATATTTCAATAGCATGTAAATCATTGCATTAAACACCAGAAATCAGGGGAAAATTGCAGCTTCATTAAGAACTGCAGAGAGTTATAAATATGTGTTTAGGAATTGAATTGTGTAGCATATTGATTGTGCTTACAACTGACCTATTCCAGGTATACTGATGAAGAGTTGTACTGCTAACAACTTCTCAAAACTTGGATGCTTGGGAAATCGCGAAGACACAAAACATGTCTTGCTTCAGATCTTCCCTTATATACTTGACGAGCTAATAATAATTGCACGAGAGATCCCATACAGTGGTATCATAAAGAAAAGGTGATATAGTAGGCCAAAATAGAAGCCTTCGTCAAGGGTGGTCTATTTTAAGACTTATACAACCGTTACCTGGCATGATGCCAGCTCTTTAGGTAGATCACAAGTTCAAACCTGCGAATATCGAGGCCACTTCATTAGCATCAGGGTTTATACATGTTTCCTTCGCCATTTGAAGATCCTTGAGGGCTTGAAGCTCCTGCTTGACGGATTTAAGGTCTTTCCGCGGCTTCACATCTTTCGGCACAAATTCTTGACTTGCCGATGGTGCGACATCACAACTATTTTCCGCAGAGCTTATATACTTGAGATTCTCTAACTGATTTGTGAGGTCATCTAGCTTTTTCCTAATATTCTCACCTTTGTCAGGAAGCCTTGCAACAAGTGACTGCATTATTTGAATTAGAAAGAAATGTGCATGAGAAAATATTGTTCATCGTAAATGCAAATAGGTGAACAGTTAATTTGATATGTTACCTTGTCATCCAAAGTGCGTGAAAGACGTGTGATTTGCTGACAAACATCAGTTTTCTGTTTCTCCAGAAGTGATTCCTTGGATTCAGTAATTATAGCTTTTTCTTCAGTATTTCTGCGTCACAACAGTGAGAATAGTTTTTGTATTAGTAAAGGGACAGACATTTCAACAACTTCCTTATATAGCTGGTTTACTTGCTCCATTCATGGGGAGGATGGCTGGCTATTGCAGCTCGGCATTCAGATGTAGTATATCTCCACGTACTGTGAAAAAGGGTTTTGAAACATCACATATAGTGAAGGAGTGAGGACATAACAATAACAAATCAAAACATTACATACTGCGCATCCCAGTGCAGGAAGTGATCGTTTGCTGTTGTATCCACATCTGGTGCTTGCTTTGAGAACAAGAGATCGTGATGGCTAACTCCAGCGATATTTAGAGTTTCCAGAAACTTGATATGGTCTCTTAATTCTTCATCCCTGATGTAAATATTAAGATGTCTCAAATGGAAAGGGAAACTCGAGCCAGAGTTTGTTGTTTCAACTACCTCACAATTTGTGTGCTGTGTTCTTGATGGAGTTGCTGCTGTGTTTCAGAGATATCAAAACCACTCTTGGGAAGTGTTAACAACTCTCGAAGTTCCTACATTGTTTGCGTTATGATGCAAATTCAAATATTGTATAGCTTTATTAGAAAAAATCTACAAGTTAAACATAGAGCTGCATGTAACCTGATTAGAAAAATATCGAAACTGCTCCTTAGACTCTGTGGCAACCTTGAATAGACCCCCTTTAAAGACCTGAGATGATACAATAAAAATGAGTTCAAATTTTGGTAGACAAATTATTAGAGCAATATCATCACAAATTAACATAATATCAAGAATTTCATAAAACGATGTTTAACCTATTTTCTTTATATCTTTTCCAGAATCACAAATAACCATAGCATCAAAAAAATCATAAAACGATGTTTTACCTGTTTTCTATATATCTTTTCCTCGATCGTGCCGCTGGTCATTAACCGATAGATAACCACATCTCTCTTTTGTCCTATTCGATATGCCCTATCAACGCTTTGGTTATCCGTGCTGTGATTGTAAGAATGTCAGTGTAGAATACTCCACTTGCCAAATCTCTCTATTTTACTACAATTTAAATGTGCTGGACACACCTTGGGTTCCATGCTGGATCAACAATAATAACTCGATCAGCTGCGGTTAAAGTGAGCCCAAGGCCCCCAACTTTTGATGTCAATAGAAAGATAGGAATTGAGGAATCACTTTGAAAATCCTGCATATAAGAAAATATAAATACAAAAAAAATCATTATGATGGCTATAATACATGCAGCCCAATATGGTCAATACCTGCACACATTTTTCCCTATCAGAAGCTTTCATGGTTCCATCTATGCGTCGAAAATCATACTGCCTGCGACCAACTTCTTTCTACACATTTTCGATAATACCAATAAGGAACTATAATTTTAGCAGATAAAATCGAAAAGAACAGCCAAGTCAAAACCTGGATGATGTCCAACATCTTCCGTGTCTGAGCAAACACAAGAGTTCGATGTCCATCATCAACAAGTCTATCCTGAGTATGCATGTAGAAAGATATCAGAGATCCTTCCTGTTCGTGCCTGTTATTATGCTTTCTAACAATGTCCATGTATCTTACCAACAAAGTCATAATGAAGGCAATCTTGCATGACAATATGGCATGTGATTCTATGTCTTCGCTATTGTCCAGAAGCTTTGCCACTGATGCACTCATTGCCTCAGCTGCCGCTGAATCTTGTGCACTCAACATTGTCTCTATACCATCAGCAATATCATCTGCTGCTCGTTGAGTCAGCAGGCATGGATGGTCGCATATTTTTTTCAGCACCTAATACAAGACCAAGTAATCAATACTTCTCTTCAGTAACACATAAGCTGCTATGTTGAGGATTTACCGTCAATGCAGCTAATGCAGAGCCTTCCAGTGACTGATGAGCAGTTTTGCTCTCAAGAAAAGCAGTGTACAGTTCCCTCTGAATATCCATTAAGAAAGAAGGATAATTAAAACTTCCAACAAACAAGTTTTACAAAATTTTCTGATAAATCTAGGTTCTAATGGTTCAACCTGTCTTTCTGAAAGGCGAAGCCAAACTATAATGTCAGTCTTCTTGGAAAGTTTGCATTCCTCTGTGTTATCGGAACTAGGAAAAACATCACATTTCATACGACGAAGAAAGAAAGGAGCAATCCGTTTTCGCAACTCCTAATTTTGAAAGGAAACAGAAAACAATTTAGCATCAAGATACTATGTTTTTAAGTAAACAACATATGTGTACAGCAGTATTACTACTCTTATATTAGTACAACCTCTATAGCTGTTTAATCAATATACCTGAGCAACAGCAGAGCCTACTCGTTTTTGCCTGTCTGTGGAATCTTTGCTGTTTGCAATCAAAATTGTATCCTCATAGCGACCTTTGAATCTGCATTATTAGAGCATAATACAATTGCATGATTTTCAATATACAGTCTTTGTGACAGTGTAGGTCACAATAAAACTCACTCTTTTTTGTCGCCTAGAAGATTTGGACAGCAAAAATCAAACAGAGCCCACATCTCCTGTAATTCAAGTGAATCAAAGGAGAGTTAGACAGCGTCAATGCAGTTTTAAATAGATGTTTCTTAAAAGCACCTTTACCCTGAGGTTATTTTGTATGGGTGTACCACTGAGAACAATGCGATGTGCACATGGTACTTCTCTCAAACTTTTTGCCCGTTGAGTTGATGGATTTTTAATCAAGTGCCCCTGTCACATAAATTAAGGATATCTTCTTAGAAATATAGGAATATAATGATTCCAACGTAGGAATACAAACATGATCAACTGTTAACCATACCTCATCAAGTACCATGTAATCCCAAGTTGTAATATCCTCACTTGTGTCTCCAAACCCATCTCTCCCATGAAAGTCCCCTCTCAGAGCTTGCCAGTTATTCCGAACCACATCATACGTTGTCATCAAAATTCCACCAGACTGTAGACAGTAAATCATCAGCCATGCCTATATTTTACCATCCCGAAAATTCTGATGTGATTCTACCTGTAAAACGTGCTGAAGGGCATAACCACGTTGACTTGCTGAAGTTCCTGAATAGCTGATTAATGCAAGATATCGTATTGCTATGTTAGCTACATCTCATAAAACTAGGTTTTGCGCTCTTCAAAAGTTGAAATGCTTACTCTCGAGTCCTCTTCCCAAGTCCAACAACAGTTAACTCCTTCACCCAATGTGCGATCAACGTCTTGGGTGCGACGATCAATGCCCTTTTGATCAAGTCTGATGCAAATAAGCCAAGAAGAAATGAAGCCATCTGCAATGAGAAGCTCGACAGAATGAGAAGCTATCAAACTTTCACCTACTAATTTCAGGAACATATATTTTACAAATTTATGAGTCTAAATATACCTGCATTGTTTTGCCAAGCCCCATGTCATCGCCCAAAATTCCACCAGTTCCTTTGACGTGCAATCCCCACAACCACTTTATACCCTCGAGTTGGTGAGGAAACAAGATTTTCGCAACTTTTGGAGGTAGCCTGAAAACCATGTTAGCATGTACAAAAGTGACACTAGCATCTTCGCCCCCATTTTTCTTCTCATTTGTGTCAGTATCCAAGGACACCTCAGGCGATTGCTCTTCTGCAGTAAGGTTGATACCTCTACAGTTTTTCATAGTTGTATGTTTACTATGAGAAACGGCCTCAAAATCATCATCTTTATCAGAGTACTTGCCAGTATCAGCATCATCATCATCATCATCCAAATCAGTAACTTCATGACTTGCTTTAGGTGTTCTCCTTCCAAACTTACTCACTTCATCCAAGACAGCAAAACTGTCCAAAATCTTTGATTTCTGTTTCTGCGAGCTTATAAACTTTGGGCCATTAGCTAGAGCAGTAACATTGGTGTGGTCATTTGCAATTGATAGTTTGTCTAGGCTGTCAGCTAAACTATCTGTGGAATGGGCAGTGCTTGAATCTTCGGATTCATGCCAATCTTCAAGATCATTAGATGCAGACACAGGGGGAGCCACAGTTGATCCAGATTTATGCAATCTCCGTTTACCTGATCAATTGCATATAATCCAGAACATCATGAATTGGATAAAGGGAGTATATTACATAGATTGGTCATTATTACACCTTCAATTGGAAATTTGAGAAATAAATAAGAACGTAACATTTAATCATAATCACGGTTTTTGCATCATGATAAATCATGCATACATCATTAGATCAATTTTCTCATCGGTCTCTTTTCATTTCAAGCTGTGCATATTTACAAGATCCGGATCTAGAAGAAACACCATTTTAAACTTGAGAACAAACAAGAATGCAATACTGAATGATGACCAAAATTCGGGCATCTTCACAGATTGCACATGCATAACCAAATTCACCACCTCGTCTTTCCATTTCGAGCTATGCATGTCTTCACAAATCAGATGGGGCAAGCTGAAATGCAACACCATCAGAACTCACAGGAGCTGATATACACAAATTTCCTGATACTTTCTTTCTCATTATATAGCATAAATGCCAAAAAGAAACAGCTTACAAGAATAATTTATTGTTCTTTTTCCATTCCTTGTGCGTCCTACGTTTCTCAATCCACGGCAAACTAAAGCCAAAAACACCAAAAAACGCTACAGCAATCATTCACTGAATCTTTTCAAGTGTTTCAATGCTATATATTCTTGATTGAAAGAAAATCAAAGCCTAAACCGATTGTAGAGGTACTTTCTTGATTTTTACGGGCGTCTTCTATAACATACTCTCAATTGAAAGAGAATAATCAAAGCCACAGACAATACCGATATCGAATTTATTTCCACAACGTTTCTCCACATTGGCATTATAAGTTGAAAGAAAATATGTGAAGGATAGATTTCTTCTGTTTCACGATACGTTATATGTCCAAGCGACAACTATACCAAACACGAGAAACGCAAAACGTTTTTCCGGGCAAAAGAAAAATTTACACTCTGCACACTCTTTACAAAAAAATGAAGTAGTGGCAAGAAAAAACGAGAAGCACAACCAAAAGAAAAATTAACAGTTTACGGAATACGATTTCCATAGCAATCCAACTGGGAAGGATGCAAAAGAAAACGAGTTTCTTCGAGACTGGAATGAGGGAGTAAGCATAGAAGAAGCACAGAAGAGAAATGACAGCAAAGAGAAAGCGAATGGAACCTGAAGCATTGGAAGACCGATGCGAGGAAGAGGAGTATAGATGAGAACGATACGACGGAGGCTTCTGAGAAGAGGAGGAGGAAGCGGCGGCGGAGGAGGAGGGGGAGGAGGAAGTCGCGGAAGCAGCAGCGATGCGCTGCTCTCTGAGCTGAGCGATGGTGTGGAGCAGATCGGAATGCGACGAGGAGGCGGAAGGAACGCGGTGGGGGCGAGGTCGAGGGAGCTCAGGATCCGCCATAGCCACAAGGAAGGAAGAGCTCTCTCTGTATGAAAGCTTTCGGACGAAGGCAGAGTTTGAAAATTAAAACCAAATTTCAGTTTAAAAGCAAAATACATCAAATTTTAAACAACAGGTATATAATATAATTCTAGGGAGAATTACCCCAAAACAAAAACGCCTAACAAAGTTATAAATTCCATCCAAATTTACAAATTAAAACGCCTCATTTTTTATCTTCCGCTAAAAATCAATACCCAGTTAATTCCGCTTGTATTGAGTTTTATTGTTAATCGCTTCGTGCTAATCGATCCCAATCGATTCCCTTGCTATATTTTATTAACAAAAGGCAGTGATTTTAGAATCCATTTAATTTATTGACACGTTAATTTGGTATTAATCGAGTAATTGAACGTTAATCGATTACTTAATTTGATATTAATTGAACTCACAATTTATTGATTTGATGTTAATCCATCAATCACACGTTAATTTTGTAATTTCTAGTTTTTGTAGGCATTGAAAGGTAAATTTATTACTTTGTTAGGCATATTTTGGTAATTTTCTCAAAATATAAACAAGTATATAATTCTAGGGAGAATTACCAAAAAACACCTAACAGAATTATAAATTATTTTTTAACGCCTACTCTCGTCTTCCACTAAAAATTAAGATCTAATCAATTTTGTTAGTATAGCATTAATTGATTTTATTCCTAATTGCTTACCAATGATGGATCCTAATCGATTCCCTTACTATATTCGAGTAACAGAAGCTAGTAATTTTAGGATCTAATTAATGGATTAATGTGATAAGTTGGTGCTAATAAATTGATTGAGTGTTAATCATGTAGTTAATTTGATGTTAATTGAGCTCATAATGAGTTGATTTGGTGTTAATCAATTAATCATGCATTGATTTTTAAAACTAGCCATTAATTTGTAATTGCCAGTTTCACTAGGCGTTAAAAATGTAGTTTATAATTTTGTTAGGCATTTTTTTGGTAATTTTCCCATAATTCTATATAAAAATGTTTATTTGTGTATTTAGTACTAAGCGAACACCTGCCCAATCCCTCTCTAAACACACCCTATCTCTTACGAGATACACACTGCCCTCTCTCCCTTTAAGGTTTAGGGTTTAGGATTTAGGGTTAGAGCTTAGGGTTACACCATCATTTGATTCAAGTGTAACGCTGATGTTATCGCAACTGATTGCATCACTGCTAACAATACCCATCATGGATGGATGGATGGATGGGTACATGCATAATCACAATAGTGGACCCGGAATGCTGGAACCGTCAACTTGAATCGCTGAATAGAATTGACTTATCATTACTCCCTTCAATTCACACACAAACACACACACACACACACACACACACACATCTGTATAATATGTACATGATATATGTGCTTTGGCTCCAGGTCTATCACTCGAATTCAAGAGCATTGTTCATCTCTCGATTGTGTTAGAAGCGTCCAGTATCTTATGGAGAGAGGGGGCCTATCTTTGGTATTCTAGCCTATCGATTTGATCTCGACAATTCGTGCAAGCAGCCCATCCATTCATTGTCTTTGAGGCGTCAAACGACATTGAGATGCCAAGTATCTGGCGACTAGTGCAACACAGTACGAGTGAGTGTTATCTTCCACTTACATGGCGTGCAAACCAAGAGCAAGTGCAAGTCTACAGCTCTTTGACGCTAACCTCGAAGGTGATCTTGAAAAACATAGAGTCTATTAAAGCCCAAGTGGTTTTTTAAGCCTTTTCTAGGCTTTTCTAGGATTTGAGTCGTTGCCTTCCAAGTGTTAAGCATCTACAACCGATCATTATCCTGAGATAACATACACACACATGCACATTAACAATACAATTCCCTTATATTCACATCACTTTTTCATGCCTATCAGTCATTGGGCCGCATGTGACGAGGCTTGCCAATTTCTACACCATTTCTTGCCCTGATGCTGATCACATTATTGATTATAGTATGTTTCTTTTTCCTTGTGTAAAGTTCTTGGATGATCGAGGGGGCCATTATTCATTGACCTAATGGGCATTCCATGAAAGTGTTCAATTCTTTGTCTTGTAGATCATACCTTGTTGCAACCTTCCATTGGAGTGTGTTAAACTGAATATACATAGAAACGGCCTCTCGTTATAACATCTTTGCTTAGCTTAATCCATAGATGCAACTTACGCACAAACTCATATCAAAACGTGCCCCACGTCACACCAAATGGGGAACCTGGACACTTCAAAGTTTAGCATCTGAACCCGAGAAGCAGAGGTCTTCTTGTGTAATATTTGAACCTCGACATCTTGCTCAGACATAGCATGAAATGCCAGCCTTTTCTTTGGAAGACAAGATCGCCCGATCCTTTTGTTCTTGCTTGCAATGTTATAATAAGATCTTGCCATATACAGGTACCACTTCTTTTTCACGTCTTCGTCGCACCTACCTGTCCAAATGTTCCATAACTTTATCTCCTAAAAGTCTCCCAACCTTTTGACACATTTGCAAGCAATGCAGTTTAACTGCTGCATGTTGTTGACAGCCATGATTCTCAACATGCAAGCTCGTACCTTCTAAAGCATGCAGCATTGTTCAGGCTGAATTGCATCAGTGAATTCCGCTCTGCACTTGGAATTGCAGAAGCCATGCTTCTCAAATTGCGAGTCAGAGCTGCTCCATTCAGCAACAAGCGGAATCAAGACACTTCAACAAGATAGTGTTTGTATTATGGATATACAGATCAAAAAAGAAGAATTGATTTATAAAACATTAAGTAGCTCATGGAGAAGTCTTTAAAACCACATCAGAATATATACATATATAGAAGATATTATGTATTTGTTTGATGATGGATGTTGCCATACATCTCATTATGTAGCATGTTGCCATGGGATGTGCATCTCATTTGGGCCTTCAAACTAGGGCTCCAACAACGGGTTACAATAATTTGTATAAACAGGTTGCTTATCATCCTTGCCTTTGGCAAAATGAATGAACAAGGTTAGAAGGCAAGCCCTCTTATATGATCTGGTAAAAAAAAGGCAGTAGGAAAATTTATTTCACCACTTTGATCTTTGTAAATGGTTCATTCCGATTAGTTACTTTTGGACAGAGTTCAATAGAGTTCAATTTACATTACGGTGACCGCTTTCATCTTTTTAATTTTATTGGGACAAAAAATAAGAGAGAGGAGGGAGGGGAGACCGACCTTGTCTTGGAACTGCATCAGAATTAGCTTTGTAACCTGAAAGACTCGAACCTGTCCCTGGCGCAGTGTGGACAGTGTGCCCTTGGAGGTACTTAATCACATTTTCCATACTGTTAGTGCTAGATACATATTTTCAGGGTTTTCTCTCCAATGTTCCTACTCATCTTCTCGAGCACCTCTTACAGAATGTTCATACTTTTCCAGCCCTTCACGCACCTTCTCAACCACCATTCGTCGCTTCTCATCTAGCTTGCCGGTAACTTTCTTGCCTAAACTCAGCACTCTAGCACGCGTTGAAGCTCGATTTCCCTTATCATCAGTCAGTAGACCCTTAATGGATGAGGATGATCCACTTCTATCTGGGCTCCCTGATTCAGAATTGGATAACAATTTCGATGTCTTAAGAAGAGGTGCATCTATTTCATTTGATGATGTTTTCAGTATCCCCCCTGATGGAACGTCCTTTATTATTGCATCATTGCACATTATTTTCTCTTTTGATGCAGCATCCTTTAATAGCAACGCATCGTGGGTAAATGTTGCAGTATGCTGTGATACAGTATCATACTTGCGTGGAATTGTTTCTGTTGATGATGCATGCTTCAATGTAACCACCTCATTCGATGAAGCTGTTGATGAAATACCTTTTGCAGTTGAACCTTTAATATCTTCACGAGCCAAAGGGTAATCAGATGATGAATTGTCTGTATGTGCACTCCAGGGTGCTGGCATATCTGTCTGTGGGATCCAATTGTTTGTCTCTGAAATCATCCAAGGAATCCAAATACCTTCACAATTTGGTAGCACACATGAGTCTTGAATGAGGGCCTGTCATTTTCCACATTTTTGTGGAAAGTGAATATAAATAGGAAGAGTATGAAAAAAAGGAAAATGCCAGAGTCAAGCAGCTTATATTCATACTTGTATATTACACAACTTAACCAAACAACATCTGAAGCCCAAGGTAAATCCTTAGAATTTATACGTAATACAATAGTCTAGGTATGATTAATGCAAATTACAACTAAAGACACCTACGATTATGTGTTTAACGAGACAACAGAATGTTTTGTCCCTGGGTGAGCATAAGGATTCTACAATGATTCGCTGTGAAGCCAAAATTATGAGCTATGGGTGACCTCAAAGACACCAAATCACAAATGTATCTCAAGCTTTCTTAAGCTTCTGAAAATAAATTAGAATCATTTTCAAAAAGTCTGTATTTGAAAATATCGGCAGCTTTGGCGGCTTCCCTACAATGTTTTTATTGACTATTTGTTAACTTAAACGATAGAAGTTCAAGTTGCCCAAACTCACCTTGATTTTATTCGTGATAAATGTGACCAGTAGCCCTGTTGTAATCCTGTACTCTCCAATTGATGGTTCAGGCTGCAGATCAATCAATGGCATTGATGTAAATCCAAACCATATCCTGTCAGTTGGCGGTGACTTTATTCTCACACGTACTATGCCTTTGAAGGATACCAATCTCAATGATAGAGTTATAGGCACCTATAAAAAAGAAATATACATATGCATTATGGTTCTAAGAACAGGAATAGTATGGCACACAATTTAAAAACCAGATTTGAATAGCTCTAGGTTATCTCATTAGGAAAGCACTAAAAAATCACAAAAATTTTCTTTTGGATTCTCGAAATATTAGCAGCTAAATAAGACTCTACCCTGCTACAATTTTCTAACTCAGTGGACCATACTTCTAGCACGAATATAGCAATATTCCATTACAATAGTGGCAACACACACCTGTTTATATTGGTTAATGTCAAGATATGGTAGCTGTTAGTGACTGGTGAAGCACATCTATGACAGTATGATCCCAAAGAGTACGTGCAGAAAATGTATAAACACATCAAGGATGAGAATGATTAAAAGCCCCGAGATTAAAGGATGAGACTGTGATTGAAATGTTTCGAGTCCTGGGACAACTCTGAAGTTTAAGGTAGCGGATGTGGTGAGAAATTAGGTATTTTGTCTCGGACCAATTTATAATTTCAAAAGAGGACAGCCAGTCTTCGACACGCTTATGTACCATAATATGGTGTATAGAGATAACCCAGTATTATCAAAACTAGACCCATCCCAGTAAAAGAATCATAGGGATACTGAAACCCTTGAAACATGTTTTTTGTAACTCTGGAATGTTACCATAGAAACTTGGTCAGCAACCCGTGCAAGTACAGACTTCCAACCTCCTTTTGATGTTTGTGCTGCAGGGTTGCTACTGATCTTGGTATCCTTCATATTTCCTGCATGAACAACTCTAGTCTTTCTTATGCTTCCAAACAGACATTTCCCCGCTCTAAATAGAACCATAATATTTCATAGAGTTATTTCAGATATATAGTCTACAGATTAAATTGTGTGACAGTCTATTTTCGCCTCAAATATACCCTCTATCAGTATTGTCAAGTTTCAGCATCAATAAGATGTTCTGAGAGTTCTTTTTTCAAAATCAAAAACTTTAAAAAAAAAATTAATGCAGGACTTGAGGTGACAATGAGCTAATTCTTTATTAAAAATACATACTTAGCTGGACTCTGTTCCTTCCGCCAGTTGGATCCTGTCCTTTTGTATTTTGCTTTTCCTAAATAAATTATGATGGAAATGTCCACTATGTACATGTATATGCATACTGCACAGGATGCATTTGGACAGTAAGAGGTTTATCACTTGAATATTGAATAGCACATCATTCTCTAATATCTTTTTTCTTCTTGGCTTTCTGTCCATGACCTACTTCAATCTCCATCTTCTACAAACTTCTACTAGCTTCTTTAATCATTTTACTAATTTTTCCATCTAAGGTGCTATTGGATACCATCCTTTTCTTTATATTCTCCTTTTTCTGAAGCTTTATGGAAATTTAATGTGCTGGATGAAAGTGACTAGATGCACATAAAACCAAATGGTCAATCCCATTGATATGCGTAAAGAAATGTCAACATGAATGTTTCAGCATCCATAACGAGCCATCTTCTTTATATCTTGTAGAAATGAAAACTTAAGGCATAGAGCCCCCTATTAGAGCTTTTAGAAAATGTGTTCTTGAAGCATACAAATAGAGCAAACAGTAGATGGTGATGAAGTTTTGTTTATGAGAGAATATGGATCGTTGAAGACGCTTTTCATGAAAAAATAAATATGTATTAAGTCCTTCAGAAAGAAATCCATACCAGTTGTAAGTGACAATCTACCATTCTCATTGTTCTGCATATCGTCAAAACCCACCAAAACATTTTCATCCGGTAATACAGGGTCAGGGTTCTGGTTTGGAATATTTTCTTGTGACATAAAATCACGCACATTCATATTTGTTTCTATCTTTAAAACTGCACCACCAGAATACTCAATGACTGAATCAAAAGAAGAGATATATCCAGGGTCCTTTGGAAGAACATTGAAACTCTGAAAATATGGTGGCTGTTTACCAAGATCTACATCTGTACACATTAATTTACCCATGTATCCTGGGGTGACAATCTTAGAAAGTTGCTTCTGCAAGATAGCAAGAACCATTGCATAAGAGGGCGAAAAAAAAATTTCATCTTTAGTCTGAGAGAATCTGATGTTGATAGTATGGGACTTGCCTGGACTAGTCTAAGGCACGAATCCTGAAACTGTTTAGTCTGGTAAGCGTCAAAGAACAGTCTAGAACATAAAACGTTCCAGCAGATTGCTCCTTGGTCAAGAACAGGTACACTTGATGCATTGGAAGTGGCTTGGTCCAAAAACTTTGGTTCATCAGATTTCCCAGATATTTGAATTGAACTGTCAGATCCCACAATTCCATGACATAAAGAACTCTCTTTTGAGTATTGAGAATCTACAGAGGACTGGTGATCCACATTTTCGGAAACAGAATTTGATTCCAATAACTTGACTTTGACATTATCAGAGACACTTTCCTTTTGAAGGCCTCCATTTCCTCTCCACGATGTGTTCCTAATTATTTTTCTCCAGATACGCTGCCTCCTAGATAAGTTTTCAGCTGCTTCAACATTATCCAACCTTGCAATGTTCGCATCCTCTATGTTTTCGCTTTTGCTTTTGATGAGCTTCGAGAAAGATGGATATGTTTTATCAAGCTGTAAAGAATACTCATGGAACTCTCTCTTGCATGTCATATACCAATCCTCTTTTTCTGTTGTCCACCTAGATGCTGCACGAAGTACTTGACACCATATCTCCTTATCCCATGCTGTTTCAAAATACAGCAAGCATAGAGAACTCCCCAGAAATATCTTCTGATTGGAACATTCAACTTGGATAGGATACTTCTTCGCCCTTCATTGTTTGCAATGAAAAGAAAAACTTCATGTTAGGACCTGACAATTCACAAATCTAATTTCATACATAACAAGAAACCAAACGGAGCAAATGGTTTCATAAATATACGGGACTGTTTGGCTTCACACATTAAACTCAAAAAGGAACAGACCAGAACAGAAGGAAGCACATGTTAGATTTCACGAAGTACAGTCACAGGAGAGAACAGAATCAATGTAGGCATGAGAGTAATGATACCATTTTCTTGAAGCTTCCTTTCCTGCAGAAACAGCATGAATACTGCATCCTTTCAAGTCTGCACGCTCTTCAGTTCCATCTTCAGCAACAAGAGACAGCACACTATCTTCAACCTTGGCAAATCTTCGACTAGGGCGTGTATGGAAGATATCATCAATTGCATCCTTCTTTTTGAGATCCTTTACATTTACTTCTCTGTTGATGTAATCCTTATTTGATACTGCTGCTATCCATAAGTGACCCTTCAGAAGAATTAATAGAGAAAATTAAAGATGAAGGGAAACATGATACGAGTCACATAAACGACTCCAGAAAACTGTTCGTTTCGCAAATCTAGCACTTCCAGACAAAATAGTTATGTGAAGAAACCATAGTATATATTTCTTTGACATATTAAATGGCATTGCAAAGAAATCATAGTATTTGTTTCTCCATCATGCGTCTTAAACAATAATTCCTGATTTTGCCACATGGTGGAAAAACGAAGATTACGAAAATAGAAACAGTTGTTAGGTGATCGGCAAGCAAGTTAAAAAAACGAATTGGCATTGTCTACCAAATCAGAGATTGTCGTTAAGGAATATATCAGCAAGTGTCAAAATGAATTGGTAATGTCAAAATGTTTCCTCTTTGAGGTAACACAATCAAGAGTAAATATCAAACGAGTTCAACACTACAGAAATTATTTCAAAGGACAATATCATGAAACGAACAAACCGATTCATGGAGCAAGAACTGAAAGAGCGATAAAGGAGTTGAGAACACTGAAATAGAGACAGAATTATCTACAACTATTGACCAAAGCAGAGATTCTTTGGAACGTTGGAATAATGTAAAACAAAAAATGCTAGAAAAAGATAATTAGTTAGTGAAAGCAAAGCTTTCAGTAAAGTCTGGTTTATGGAGCGCACAATCGCTTTCTTGATTACAAAGCCAAACTTCTTTGAAAATTATGATGGAATCCATGGCTAAAATTTCTGATAGTCTCTCTCATACATATTACGAAGCCAAACCTCTTTGGAAAAAAATGTGACGATGATGACAGAATTCACGTCAATCAATTTCTGACAAATTTTCGCTGTTTTGATCAGGAAACCGAACTTCTTTGAAAAGAATGTGATGAAAGATAGTGGAGTCCTTTGCTATCAATTTCTGACCCTTTTTCTCTCTTTTGATCGGGAACCAACGTTGTTGACAAAGAATGTGATGAACGATGAAGGAATCCAGGGAGACGGAGAGAGAGGGAGCTCTCTCCCTTATGAAATCAAACTTGCTAGCCGAGAATGCGATGCAACTCCGTGGTGAGAAATTTGCAGAGAAACGTGCATGGTTCATTGAAGCTTCTTTTCTTTCTTCTCTCTAACGTTCGGGGGAAGAAAACAAATTCCTGGGAGTGGGAGCGCGAGAATACCTGCAGAAATATATGGTGAGAAGCGGAGGCAGACGAGGAAGCATCAGATTCCGCAGCTGAAGGAGAGGAAGGCGTTGACGATGATCGAGGACGACGAAGGGGGAGGAGGAGCAAGCGATGGAAGAGGAAGAGAACAGTGGCCAGGAGGATGAGAGCGAAGCTGAGGAAGCCTGCTGAGAAAGCAACGACGAGAGGAATCCAGGACGCCATAGCTTCCGAAGCTCGCACGAAGGAAGAAGAAGAAGAAGAAGATGAGGTCTCATGTTTTTGTTCTCTGCGACAGATGAGCTTCTTCTTCCTGAATGGACCTTTTCTTTCTTTCTGAATTCTTTTTCTTTTTCAATTTCTTCTTCTCAATTCTTCTGGGAGAATTATGAAAGAAAAACGCCTAACCAAATTATAAATTACATTTTTAACGCCTGCTTGGAATCAGAAATTACGAATTACCCGATTAATTCCGCTAGGATTGTTTTCATTTCTAATCGCCTCCCACTGATTGATCCTAATCGATTCTGCTACTATATTCAACTAACAAAAGTTAGCAGTTTTTAAACCCGATCGATCGATTAACACGTTAATTTGGTGCTAATCAAATAATTGAGCGTTGATCGATTAGTTAATTTGATGTCAATTGAGCTCGCAACTAATTGATTGGTGTTAGTCAATCAATAACACTTCAAGTTTTAGAAATGGGCGTTAATTTGTAATTTCTAGTTTTGTTAAGCATCGAAATGTAATTTATAATTTTGTTAGGCGTTTTTTTATCATTTTTCCAATTCCTTTTCGCTAATCTTATATTCCGCTTAAAGATTAATGCTCCGCTGGTATTGTTTTCATTTCTAATCGCCTCCCACTGATTGATCCTAATCAATTCTATTACCATATTCGATTAACAAAAGTTAGCAATTTTAAAACCTGATTGATTGATTAACACATTAATTTCGTGCTAATCAAATAATTGAGTGTTGATCAAGTAGTTAATTTGATGTTGATTGAGCTCACAATCAGTCGATTGGTGTTAATCAATCTGTTGCACGTTAATTTTAGAACTAGGTGTTAATTTGTAATTTCTAGTTTTGATAAGCGTCGAAATGTAATTTATAATTTTGTTAGGCGTTTTTTATCATTTTTCCAATTCTTTTTCGCTAATCTTATATTCCGCTTAAAGATTAATGCTCCGCTGGTATTGTTTTCATTTCTAATCGCCTCCCACTGATTGATCCTAATCGATTCTGTTACCATATTCTATTAACAAAAGTTAGTTGTTTTAAAACCTGATTTATTGATTAACACATTAATTTCGTGCTAATCAAATAATTGAGTGTTGATCAAGTAGTTAATTTGATGTTGATTGAGCT
>JBBBWG010018223.1:60829-79420 GCA_037176905.1 Azolla pinnata
CAATCAGTCGATTGGTGTTAATCAATCTGTTGCACGTTAATTTTAGAACTAGGTGTTAATTTGTAATTTCTAGTTTTCATAAGCGTCGAAATGTAATTTATAATTTTGTTAGGCGTTTTTTGATCATTTTCCCAATTCTTTTTCGCTAATCTTATACCGCTGGAAAATTAACACGCAATTAATTCCGCTAGTATTGTTTTCATTTCTAATCGCCTCCCACTGATTGATCCTAATCGATTCTGTTACCATATTCGAATAACAAAAGTTAGCAGTTTTAAAACCTGATTGATTGATTAACACATTAATTTGGTGCTAATCAAATAACTGAGTGTTGATCAAGTAGTTAATTTGATGTCGATTGAGCTCATAATCAATTGATTGGTGTTAATCAATCAGTTGCACGTTAATTTTGAGAACTAGGTGTTAATTTGTAATTTCTAGTTTTGATAAGCGTCGAAATGTAATTTATAATTTTGTTAGGCGTTTTGTATCATTTTTCCAATTCTTTTTCACTAATCTTATATTTCGCTGAAGATTAACACCCAATTAATTCCGCTAGTATTGTTTTCATTTCTAATTGCCTCCCACTGATTGACTCAGACCAATTCTATTACTATATTCGATTAACAAAAGTTAGCAGTTTTTAAACCTAATTTATTGATTAACACGTTAATTTGGTGTTATTAAAATAATTGAGCGTTGATCAATTAATTAATTTGATGTCAATTGAGCTCGTAATTAATTGATTGGTGCTAATCAATCAGTTGCACGTTAATTTTTAGAAATAGGCGTTAATTTGTAATTTCTAGTTTTGATAAGCGTCGAAATGTATTTTATAAATTTGTTAGGCATTTTTACAATTCTTTTTCGCTAATCTTATATTCCACCTAATCGTATATTCCGTTGAAAGATCAACACCCAATCAATTCCACTAGTATTGTTTTCAATTCTAATTGCCTCCCACTGATTGATCCTAATCGATTCTGTTACTATAATCAATTAACAAAAGTTAGCAGTTTTAAAACCGGATTGATTGATTAACACGTTAATTTGGTGCTAATCAAATAATTGAGCGTTGATGTCAATTGAGCTCGTAATTAATTGATTGGTGTTAATCAATCAGTTGCACGTTAATTTCTAGAACTGGGCATTAATTTGTAATTTTTCGTTTTGATAAATGTCAAAATGTAAATTATAATATTGTTAAGCGTTTATTGATCATTTTTCCAATTCTTTTTCGCTAATCTTATATTCCGCTGACAAATGAACACCCAATTAATTCTGCTAGTATTGTTTTCATTTCTAATCGCCTCCCACTAATTGATCCTGACTGATTCTGTTACGATATTCGACTAACAAAAGTTAGCAGTGTTTTAACCTGATTGATTGATTAACATGTTAATTTGGTGCTAATCAAATAATTGAGCGTTGATCGATTACTTAATTTGATGTGAAATGAGCTCGCAACTAATTGATTGGTGTTAGTCAATCAATAACACATCAATTTTTAGAACTAGACGTTAATTTGTAATTTCTAGTTTTGTTAAGTGTCGAAATGTAATTTATAATTTTGTTAGGCATTTTTTATCATTTTTCCAATTCTTTTTCGCTAATCTTATATTCCGCTGAAAAATTAACACCCAATTAATTCCGCTAGTATTGTTTTAATTTCTAATCGCCTCCCACTGATTGATCTTGACCGATTCTGTTACTATATTCGACTACCAAAAGTTAGCCGTTTTTAAACCACATCGATCGATTAACACGTTAATTTGGTGCTAATCAAATAATTGAGTGTTGATCAAGTAGTTAATTTGATGTCGATTGAGCTCGCAACTAATTGATTGGTGTTAGTCGATCAATAACACGTCAATTTTTAGAACTGGGCATTAATTTGTAATTTCTAGTTTTGATAAGCGTCGAAATGTAATTTATAATTTCGTTAGGCGTTTTTTGATCATTTTTTCCAATTCTTTTTCTAGCGATTTGTCTTTTCCTTCCTTTTTGAAGTAAACATGTTCTCTACGACAGACCTTTTTTCTTTTTCAATTTCAGACTAAGTCTTCGCATCACCATAATCATAATAATATTATTATTATGGGAAAATTATAAAAAAACAAAACTATAAATTACATTTTAATGCCTACCAAAACTAGAAATTACAAATTAACGCATACTTTAAAAAAATTGGTGTGCAATTGATTAATTAACACAAAACCAGTTAATTGTGAGTTCAATTAACATCAAATTAACTTATTTATTAACGCTCGATTGCTTAATCAATACCAAATTGACACATTCATTAGATTCTAAAATTACCAACGTTTGGTGATCGAAATAGTAAGGGAATTGATTAGGAATAAAATCAATACTAGCAAAAATAATTGGGTGTTAATTTTTAGCGGGAGATAATATCAGGCGTTAATTTCTTATTTCAATAGGCATTAGAATGCAATCTATAATTTTGTTAAGCATTTTTTGGTAAGTTTCCCTAGTATTATTATTATTACTTATGAATGATATCTCATTAGTTAAAAATGGGTGCAGTAAAGGCTACAATCTTGCAGTAATTTCAATTACTGTATTAAAAAAGCAGTTAAAATGTTGTTGTTGTTTTTGTTTTTGCTTTAGTTTTTTCTTTAGAAATTAGTTATAACGAATGTCTTACCAATAACTACATTGGAGCAAAATTATTATACAACTAAAGAGAGTTAATAGTGTTGTGTTTGTTTCCCGCCTTGAAAGCAACTGCTCTAGCATCAATCAAAAGTAGAAGCAACTGCCATGGCATGACCATTTCAAAGCTCACTGTAGTTTCAGAAATCCATGAACAACCGCAAATCCACATTATTGGATCCAATGTCCACAATATCGAGTTTGAAAGCGATGACGGGTGGTTGTGCTGTCAATTAAATGTTGGCCTGATCAGCGAGAAAATTTGTTCGTCTGCATACTTTGGCTATCTTACAAAACAAACATGTAGAGACTATTCGCATAGGCCGTGGTTGGACAGGTATTTGACGCCATCGATTACATCTACAGCAGATGAAGGTAGTATCTCTTCGTTCTTCGTCTGAATGATTAACCTCATGAATCGGCCGAAATCACCGAAGAATTAGAACAACTGTTTGATTTTATGGATTGGATGTTAGATGTCATGAGTCTTGCACACAAGCATACAATGTGGCAGATGGAGACATACCCCTTAAGTGTAGAATATACGGCCCAAATACGTACATGCGGGGGAATACGCGGATGCGGATACGGATACGTATCAGTGTATTCCTCTGCATGAAATACGTCGTATATCTCTCTCTCTATACATTTCTGCGAACACTTGGCAAAAAGGTCGTCGTCGTCGTCGTGACCTTCTTCTTCTTCTTCTTCTTCTTCTTCAGGGAACAGACAGACAGGCCTCTGAGGTATGCAGATTCTCCCTCCCCTTCCCCATCCTTTTCTATACGTGCTTCTTCTCGCTCTTCTCTGCAGTTTTTTTGTTTCTTTTTACAAAATCCCCCTCACTCAAGAGGAAAGAGTCTGCGGAAATGCTGCCATTTCTGAGAGGAGATGGTGATATCTTTGGAGAGCATGCGTTTTTCTCCCCCCGTGGATCTTGCTGATGAAGAATAAATAGGAAACCCAGTTTATTTTCTGCTGAGACAAAGTGCGACAGTTATCTAGATCCGAACGAGATCCGCTGAAAGCACTTCTCCCGAGTTTATCTATATGGTGCATTTTCCTTGACTCGTGATCTTTTATTTTCTTTTTTAATATTGTAGAAATGGCTAATGCAAAGTCAATCCTCATCATCTCGACCTCTCATGGAAAGCTCGGAGATACCGATAAGCCAACAGGACTTTGGTATGTATGCTTCCAAAGGAGCATTTAGACTTGCAAGAGTTTTACGTGGACGCACAGAATTGTCTTTTGCATCTCATTATGCTGTGTTGCCGATACATAAAGCTTTAGAATGGCTTGATGAGACTGAATTATTCATCTACACAAGCAATGATTCCCCAGGCTGAATTGGCAGTGATATGTATCTACTGTATTCTAGAAGATAATGCATTCAAGATGAAGGTATATGGAGTGTGTTGTGTGTGATGTATGGCTTTGTGGAAATTGATGTGCTTATGCAACCACGTACCAAAATTTAAAATGTCTGGTATGGCACGCACGCAGCAGGCAGTGATGTACAAGATTGAATTTACCGAAACATATAGAATCTCCTAGATGATTTATGAGTGCAAAATGTTAAGCAAGTAATTTGTGATTTGTATAGGGCTGAAGAATTATCTGCCCCATACTACATTTTCAAGGAAGCTGGGCTGCAAGTAGATATTGCTAGTATAAAGGGTGGTGCGATCCCTTTAGGTATAATATTTTATTTTTCAGCATTGTCTTCAAGATTCCTCATAGCAATCTCTTTTCTTATATCACAATTGCAAGATTCCTCATTTTGTATCGCTGGTTTGAAGATCCGTGCACCTTATTGCCTTCTCTTGTAGCACCATTGCACAATTTCGCTAGTGATTGATATAGTTTGAACTTTGACTTCAAGTTCTTTGGCTTCAATGTTGCCTTTATTTTTATCTTCATTACGTTTTCAGATTCTTTTACATGTTATGACCTTTACGCCAATTATTCTGAATACCTCTACAAATGGTAAATGCTCTCATTGTCTGTATAGAGGATCGTATCAGTGTTCCAAGCCCTCAGTTTTAGAAATTACCTTAAAAATTTTAATCTAAAGTGCATCATATGTGACTGCTGATAATCACGTGTTCTGAATGGAAACCTATAAAGCATTTTTACGTGTTAACAAAAAACTTCAGCCAGTTTAGATGAACACTATTCCAGATCCCGACAGCTTAGCTGGGGACTTGCCTGAACCTACTCAGCTTTATTTGAAGGACCATGGTATGCACATCGAGTGATGTATCTCAAATTCTACTATATGCTATTGTTGGAGAGTAAAATGGAAGCCTGAAGTTCGTCTTGTGCTGGCAGATGGATTGAAAGGCAAATTAGAAACTTCCATTCCTGTAGCATTGATCTCCGAACTGTACGATGCCGTCTATTTGCCAGGTATTGCACTACATACGTGTTAATATGATCTCGAATCTTGATATCATTGATGTTGAAAACAAGAAAAAGATGTCATATTTGTCTCACAAAATCGATCTTTTATTGGTTTGCATTGAACTTAAAACATGCCATTTGGTTTGTATCAAGCAATATTTTTGTTTAACCCTCCAGGAGTCGTGGACAATTTGTTTAAATGATAGTGTTTGATGGAGAGAATATGTGGATAATTTGTTGAAGTGATAGTGTTTCACAGAGAGGGTGTTTAAACGGAGATCAGTTTCTTGAAGAATCATTTAGAACCAGGTTCCTCTCAAACCAGATTATGTTCTACGAAAAGTTCATAAGAAATTATTTCTCTGATTCCTTTCTTCTGTTAGCATGCAATTGTACAACTGGTAAGTGGGTTTTATATGTTGACATTTTTTCTCTGATGCTCTTGTGCATATCATTGATATGACTTAGATAACACTGATAGAAAAGAGAGGAGCCTTTAACTTAGGCATTATGATTGTTTACTATCGAAATCGATGTTAAAATAAGCATATTCCTGTAGGTGGGCATGGAGCCTGCTATGATTTTCCTGACGATCCAACACTCATAACAATATTGGAGAACCATTGGGCTCATGGTAAAGTTGTGGGTGCAGTCTGTCATGCACCAGCTGGCCTGGTTAACATAAAAACTCCATCTGGTGAATACATAGTAAAAGGGAGAAAGGTGAGAAGTGATGTCATATTTTCTTCATTGAAACCACATTACTGCTCATATTTCACCTGTCTTTGCTGCTTCTATATCTGAATGATTGCACATTTGTATCTCCAAGCAATTTCAGTGATGGTTTTTGCCTAGGTAGCCACAAATGATTCAATCATTGCTTTTGGATACATAAGAAAGCTGCAATTCATTGACGATTTTCATAGGTTTTATTTTATCTTTCTTTGCTTGTTGCAGCTATAATGGTCACACATTTGTGTATTATGAGTTGATTCCAGTTACATCGATTGATGATTTTCCTGCATATTATTAGCCATGAACGATTCAGCCATTGTTTTTTTCATAAATATTAGAGGGACACTGTGTGATTTAGTAATCTGCAGTTGCTCCGTTTCAGTATGATGAAGCTCAAAGTTTTTATTAAGTTGGTATTATTTATTGATCAAAGTTTTGCTGGTGCTTGCACATTTCTGACTTAGTATTCTAGATAATGGGTAATTTGACATTATTTGCTATTTACATGACCAGGTCACGGGGTTCACGAATTCTGAAGAGGAAGCTGTGGGGAAGACATCTGTGGTGCCTTTCCTTTTGGAGGATAAACTGATCGAGAGGGGCGGATTATTCGAGAGAGGAGCAGACTGGGTAAATGCTGCATAAGAAGTTGCACTTGCATGCGCAAATTTTGCATCATTGGGTGCGCAAGACATACACAACGTGTCATATACACTACCACTATCATTGTTTGAGTGACTCTTTTTTTTTTCACATCTATATGACAAACATTGGCCAAGGTTGGCACCAGGCAATTACTTAAATATTTGATCTGTATTTCGTTCTTTAAGGGGTATTGCTCTAAACATTTATGTTTGCTTTGTACAGATTCCTTATGCTGTAGCAGATGGGAAGCTTATCACGGGTCAGAATCCAATGAGCTCAGAAAAGGTGGCTAAGCTCGTACTTTCGGCAATTTAAATGTCAGATTACATTCAGATCTTATGAGATGGAAGCCAAATACAGACTAAATAAGTTGGGATTGTGGTACTTTTGTGTATTAAGTATTTTGTACTTGGTTTCAGCTTATCTGCATGAACATCTGAATGACAAGCTAATAACTGGTATTTTTATATTCTTGAGATCTTATGACTTGCACAAAACTTATCATGTCTCAAAAGTGAACTATTTGAGCTAAGCAGTGGCAGTTTACAAGGTGTGCTTACACACCTACCTCATGTTGATTGAACAAGCTACGTCATTGTAACATTCCTAAGATCGTCTAAGCTAGCAAAGAAAATGTTTCAAACATTTCAGTGGTTGAATTAATCAAGAGCTTCAGATTGCTAGAAAGCAGTGTTTTGCTTCAATGGATTGATGGGAGGAGGTATGAACCTCAAATTCTAGCTAATAAAAGTTCGTGAACTATTTACACATCTCCCTCATCATCCAACATGTTTCTAGTTTGGAACCTGCTCAGCCTCATTATTACTAACAGCAACATCGGATTTGTGATCGTCTAGCTACACGTTATGCATCCTCTTACAACAAGCCTGGTTTTCACAAATCATTCGGTCTTGCGTCAAGATCTTGGTTATTTACAAATTGGCAAATGCATAGCATGGGATCAATAGAATTTGGAGGTTTTATTACTCAGAGTCATAAACAAGCACATAGACATAGCAAATGTATCATCATGGTTTGCGATCATCTAGCCATGTGTTCCAGATCCTCTACTGATACATCATACTTTCACTTCTCGTTGGGTTTTGGGTTTGGATCCTGGTTGTCTGGAGATTCGAAAAACATGCAAGCAAATGCCGAGAGGGCTTTCTAAATTATAGTTTGTTTTTTATCCAACACATCCCGATCGTTCGATCTATTGTTTTCCACAACCGTAGATCGACAAACACACAATAAGGAACTGATAAACCGCGAGAGCGCTTTCTAGATTATTGGTTGTTTTAACCAATGCATGTTGATTACAACAAACGGTAACGACCCGACAAATTGTGAGAGGTTATGGGTTGTTTTTAACCAACACATCTAGATAGTTCGACAATAGCAAATCGACAAACACACAATAAGGCACTGACAAACAGGGAGAGCATTTTCTAGATTATAGGTTGTTTTTAACCAGCACATCCAGATCGTTTAATCAGTTGCTAGTTACAAGAGCCGACTTGACAAAACTACGAGAGCGGTTTCCAGATGACGGGTTTGTTTTTAACCAATGCATCTAGATTGTTCAATCAGCTACCATGTTACAACAACAAATCAACGACAAATTGTTAAGGGACTCGAGAAAACCGCGAGAGTGCTTCCTAGATTTGCGGGTTGTTTTTTAACCAACGCATCCAGACACGTTCGATCAGCTGTCGCTGCAGATCCGACGACCTGCGAGGAGCACATTCCAGATTCACGATCCGTTTTCAGCCGAACGCATCCGGATCGTTCGATTCAGCCGCTGCGTTCAAGAATCAAAACCGGCGATTATTTCGTTTCGCTCGGTTATCCGATCAAATCCTCTGACAAAAAAAAGAAGCTAAAACCACTTCACTATATGTTGTGTTGTATTGTCAGGTCTTTCTGTATTTTCTTTTATTCTTGTGGGGTTTTTTTTTGTTGGGGGATTTTTGGCACCATTTGTTTTTCTTTTTTGTTGGATGGTCTTGGGTTCGAATCCGCATTTTGCACACATTCGTTTTTGCCTTCTTTCTGATTCAGTCAGTCCCTCTTTCACAGTCTGCAGACAAACGATCTGGTTCGCTGGCCACGGGGAAACCTCGCTCTGCTTCAACACAGCGCAAATCACACACAGGCTGCACCATTCTCTGACGCGGCGCTCGAGAGCAGGCCAGCTGAAGCTGCTTCTCTGCTTCCTTTTCCACACACATTTTCTTCGCCAGATCAGATCCGCCCCCCCTCCCCCCTTTCCCCGTCAGATCTGCGATCTGCCGATCTCCCAATATGGTAAACTCTCCCATCTTCGTCCTCCTCTATTTACTTCTGTCTTTTTCCGCTCGTGTCTCTCCTTGTCGGGAAGATGCATTGTATCCACGTCTCGATGTCCGTGGTTTTGTTTTAGCATCTTGATGCATCACTGGGAAACGAGAAATGGATTCGATTCTTCATGTTTTCTGCATCTCAATAAAAGGAAATCAAATGCGTCCAACTGCATATATACATTCTCAAACTCTGCATGGACTCCTATGCGCGAAATCATTCGGAGAAAGAAAGATCTGTTTTGACAACTCTGAAGTAAACAAAGATCTGTTATGAATCCGTAACTTGGACTAGATTCAGCAGCTGATGAATGCTAAAAAAATCCCAAGCTATATATGTTGTTACGAATTATTATTCAAACATGATCAAAGGCAGAAGCGTTTGGATCAGTAATAGATAGATTTCAGTAAAGAAAGAAAGATCTATTATGAGTCCTAAATTTGACATAACATAAGCTGTTCTAACAAGCATACAATCAAGTGATTACAATTTATTGTGTAGATTTGCATGTGAGTGTAATCAAAAGACAGTTTTGTATGAATGTATCATAAGAGAGGAAGATCTATGATCCACCTGAAGTTTGGCATATCCTCAGCTGCTGAAACATACACTCGAAAGTCACATCTATTGTTGTAGATTTTCTTTCCAATTGTGATTACCGACAAAGTTTCATTGAAGCTAATACACTGCTCAAATGTAAAACGGGATGACATATGGCGAATCTAAAGTTTGGGTTACCTTCATTAACTCGATATGCAAGAAAAAGATTTAAAGTCTGCTTTTATAAATTACATGATCAAAAGAAAATTTTGTCAGATGCTTATGCATCAGGATGTGGAAAGAAAGAAACACATATCTGCAATTTACATGATGGTTGAGTATATTGAATATACATACTCTTAATTAGTCCCGTTGATGTGAATGAAATATCATAAATATTATTGTAATTTTATCATCTAGAACTTAATTGTAGGTGTTGCTTTTATGCAGTTACTCTCCGCCTGCATATTTTTTTATGCTTTATTGCAACCGAGAAAACGCGTGAAAATCTGTAAACTTCTTATCATGTTTGTGTGAATCCATCCCCATTTCGATGTGCGTTTGTTCCAAGTGGGAAAATGCTCTTGCATCTGTATGTTTTTCTGTCAATCTTATTTCATATGAATATGCAAACGACTGAATCTCCATCATATTATTTCGTCTTTTTGTTGAAACTGTGAGAGTGGGAGTGCATTGCTATGACTGTTCTGGCTATCTATGATTCGAAATGACAAAATTATTGGTCTTACGAACCATTTTGTTCTCTATTTCTGAACATACATATTTTTGTCAACTTGTAATAATTTTATCTCTTTTGTTGCAGCCTTTGAGACTGGAGATTAAGGTAAGCGTCTCTTTATTTGCACTGTCAAATAGGGCTTTTCATCTTGTGCAAAATTCTGATAATCATTAATTATACAGCGGAAACTTGCACAAAGATCTGATCGAGTGAAGGCTGTAGATCTTCATCCTACTGAGCCATGGTATTATTTCTTCTGTTTATTCCAAGCAAATAGTCGAATGTTTTCAGCTTTATTAACCGATTTTATTTGCTCAGGATACTCACTGCACTATACACGGGGAGCATCTATATCTGGAACCACCAAACCCAGGTAATATATGTTGGTATTGTGCAAAAGCATGGGCATTTTAATTAAGAGAAACCTTTATTCGAATTAACTAACTGATAAATATGGTGTCTGATCTTGCTGTTTTACAGAGCTTAGTGAAGTCTTTTGAAGTTACTGAACTTCCAGGTAGCTGTTTTCCACAGTATATGTATTGTCAAGATCTATGGAATGAGTCGTTTATAACTGCGTACAATGGATCCTTACGTGATCGAATTTGGCATTTTGTTCTACAGTTAGATCGGTGAAGTTCATTCCAAGAAAACAGTGGATTGTGGCAGGAGCAGATGACATGCACATTCGAGTCTACAATTATAACACAATGGAGAAGACCAAAACATTCGAAGCACACACTGATTACATTCGGTGTGTCGCAGTTCATCCCTCGTTACCATATGTGCTTTCATCATCGGATGACATGTTGATAAAGCTTTGGGACTGGGAAAAAGGTTGGATTTGCACTCAGATATTTGAAGGACATTCACATTATGTGATGCAAGTAGCATTCAATCCCAAGGACACAAATACGTTTGCAAGTGCCTCACTTGACAGAACAATCAAGGTATAGATGCTAGAGCACATGTTTATTTTCATACCTGATTCTCATTACAGTTAAGTAAAAATCAATTTGAACCACTACAGATATGGAATCTAGGATCACCAGAGCCGAATTTCACACTGGAAGCTCACGCAAAGGGGGTAAATTGTGTAGATTATTTTACTGGAGGTGATAGGCCCTATTTGATCACGGGTTCTGATGATCACACTGCCAAGGTGCCTTACAGATATGTGATATATGCTAACATTATTTCTAAGCTTATACATGCGATATTTCCAATGGCTTGAATTGACATGAGTCTTACAACCACCGCAGGTGTGGGACTACCAAACCAAGACCTGTGTTCAGACATTGGAGGGGCATACTCATAATATTTCTTCTGTTTGCTTTCATCCAGAGCTACCCATTATTCTCACTGGATCAGAAGATGGCACAGTTCGTATTTGGCATGCAACAACATATAGGCACGTTCTCATCTCTTAATCTGCTAATTTCTTTCTTTAATTATTCCGGATTTAGATAGTGCATCTGAACTGTTCTTGAAGCTGTTTCTGAAAAATTCTTGTTCAAGTTACTTTTTCTTTGAGTTGCACAACTAACTGTTCTCGAAGTTACCTTTGGGCAACTTGTTTGGATGCATTTAAATAGCATGCTGATGCTGTTCATGGGTTTGTCTTTGAACTGATGCTGCATCAAGTGTCTTCAGCTTTGTGGGTTGTCTGAATCATTCCATATTCAAGAGCTAGCTCATGGATGAGAATATAGTACTTTTCTTAGCATTTCCTGATGTTGTCTATGAACTGATATTCGTAAATGCGTCAGGAGTTGTTAAGCTTACTGTTTGTCTCCTAGTTTCTTTTGTTATGTCTTTCTAGCTGAACCGTTGTCAAGGTTAAACGGTTCATTTTATGGGTCATCTATGCAGACTAGAGAATACTTTGAACTATGGTTTGGAACGAGTGTGGACGATTGGATATTTGAAGGGCTCAAACAGGTAATATTAATATTCTAGATTGCAATGCTTCAAATGTAAAACTAAAATGTCAAGTTGGAATATCTGCTTTCCAGGGTTGCAATTGGATATGATGAAGGTACTATAATGATAAAAATTGGACGAGAAGAACCTGTTGCTAGCATGGACAATAGTGGGAAAATAATATGGGCAAAACACAATGAAATACAGACTGTGAATATCAAGTCCATTGGATTGGATGAGGTACGTTAACTGATAAGAGTCTCTTTCGAAAGAATCTAGTGTGCTACATTAGCTGAACAAAATATTTCTGGAAAGAATATGCTAATTATGCTACTGGACAAGAATCTGCCTTGGAAGAATCTTTTAAATGATCTGTGCTGGCAAGATTCTCTATATTGGAAGCTCACATGAATCTATGAGCTAGATGGCTTTGGTAAAGAGTCTCGAGATCAAGAGTACCAAATAACTCTTGAATTTCAATAAATTCAAAGCATATACCACATTTTTGCAGTGAACTTAATTTTCTGTTGAAAAATTTGAGAAATGTGAAGCATAATTCTTCTGTGGATGAAGCAACTTAGCGAAGTGGTCCATTTAAAATGAGTGAAAGGATATTATGCTAATGTTGAATATGGTGCAGGTGGCAGATGGTGAAAGGTTACCATTGTCTGTGAAGGAGCTTGGGAGCTGTGATCTTTATCCACAGGTAAGTGCTGCATCTTCTATGTTTAACAAAGTGAAGCTTAGCCATATATTTATAATTTTCTTAAGGATTCATGTTCATATTATGGTAAATTTTGGTTTCTCACTACAACAAGAGCAGAAGATCCTGTAATATGCAGAATCAAGCCAGAGTATAAAATGACATGCTTTTTTCTGCATACATTTACGTTGGAAATAAATTGCTGTGATATGGATCTAATTGCACAAATTTCCACAGAGCTTGAAGCACAACCCGAATGGGAGATTTGTGGTAGTTTGTGGTGATGGGGAATATATAATCTACACAGCTCTAGCATGGCGAAACAGATCTTTTGGATCTGCTCTAGAGTTTGCATGGTCTGTGGATGGTGAATATGCAGTTCGAGAAAGTACTTCTAAGATCAAGATATTCAATAAGTCATTTCAGGTATTACAATCTGAGAAACATATTCGTGTATATGTCCATACGTGTATTGATATTTGATGGATGTGTATTAGCGAAAACTATCATTGTGCTCAACACAAGTATTCATTATGTCCTGCATGATAAAATTAGGGAGTGTGTCATCTGCCAACCATAGAGCCGCAATGGGAAAATGGTGCTGGCTTTTTTTTCTCCATTTTCTAAAGTCTTCCAATGTATTTCTTTTTCTTTTCTATACCATGGTCACTCATATTGGATCAGATCTTAGCAGGAAATTTTAGCCAAAAGTATATGCATCCTTACTATAGATGGCTACAACACAAAATTAATTTTTATTAGATTTAGGCTTTGTTCGGAGAGAAATTAAATTTGATATGTTTGGAAATGGAACTAAAATAAGCTGGATATCGTGTAGCTTTCTTGGAATGTTGCTGCTTTTTAATCTCTACTAATTTGTTTAAGCTATGTGTCTATGCAGGAGAGAAAAAGCATACGTCCAACTTTCTCTTCTGAGGGTATCTATGGAGGACCGCTATTGGCTGTTCGTTCAAATGACTTTGTATGCTTTTATGATTGGGCAGAATGCCGTGTAATCCGACGCATAGATGTTGCAGTAAAGGTATGTATGTATCCTGTCTCTACTGCTCTAAGGGTGGTACCCAATTGAAGGAAATCTTATACCCACAGTCGGTTATGTAACACATTTCATTCAGTGTAGTTTGTTAAAAGAAATTTTCAGATTTCAAATGGAACTCACATCTGTTCTATGACCTAATGTAGGATATCTACTGGGCTGATAGCGGTGACTTGTTAACAATTGCCAGCGACAATTGCTTCTACATCCTGAAATACAATGTAAAGCTATTGTATTACTATTGCACTGCCAACCTTGCCGAAAGTAATTGAACAATTACCACGTTGAAATTCTGCTTTGCAGAGAGATGCTGTGGCTGCCCATACAGATGCTGGTAAACCCTTAGATGAACAAGGCGTCGAAGATGCATTTGAGCTCCTCCATGAAGTTTCGGAGAGAGTTCGTACTGGTATATGGGTTGGCGATTGTTTTATTTATAACAATTCAGCATGGCGTTTGAATTATTGTGTTGGAGGGGAGGTAAAATCCGGTTTCTCTTGATAGAGTAGCTTCATGCATTTTTCCATGTAAGCTCTTTTCCCAGTGTTTTCTTTTTTCAGATCACTACCATGTACCATCTTGATCGACCCATGTATCTTCTTGGATATCTTGCAAGTCATAGCAAGGTGTATCTTATTGATAAAGAGTTCAAGTAAGTAAAAAACTTGAATAAGTAAGGTTGTGTGTTTGAACTTACGTTTGCAACGTTAAATATTGTTATGCATTTTCTCGCTTTGCAGTATTATCAGCTACACTCTGTTGGTTAGTCTGATTGAATACAAGACACTTGTTATGAGAGGAGACATGGAAAGAGCTGAAGCAGTGTTGCCTACGATACCGAAAGAACAGTACAATGGGTAAGAGGGTCATGGTTCTTAAAAACTTATTCTTCTGATTTTTTTGTGCTGATGAAAGCACACATTTGATCTTCTATACTGGTGAAAACATACTCACTGATGGCCAAATTAATTTTCCCCAACCATATGGATTGTTTTTATGAGATTGTTGATTAACTTGTTCGCATGTAGTATTGCCCGGTTTCTGGAGTCACGAAACATGATAGAAGAGGCACTTGCAATAGTGACAGATCCAGACTATAAATTTGAGCTTGCTGTTCAGTTAGGAAGATTAGAAGTTGCAAAGGTACTTCCTGAAATTGAATGGTATGATTTCACCAAGTATTGGTCTTATTGGAATGTTAACGTTGTGATGCAGTCAATTGCTGAGGACTTGCAAAGCGAATCCAAATGGAAGCAGCTTGGAGAGCTAGCAATGTCTGCAGGAAAGGTTAGCTTTTAAAGAAGTTTAAAGTCCTGGGTCCAAGTATCTAACAGGAAAATCTTTCATAACTTACACGTTTAGTCATTCTCACTGCTGTCTCTTGTTTCTTATGGAATGGTAACCTCCTTTACAGTTGGATGTAGCTGAGGAATGTATGGGAAAAGCTAAAGATCTGAGCGGCTTGCTGCTAATGTATTCATCACTTGGAAATTCATCTGGAATGAAGAATCTTGCTGTTTTAGCTAAAGAAAGTGGCAAAATCAACGTAGCATTTGTTTGTCTGTTCATGCTTGGACAACTGGAGGAGTGCTTGCAACTCTTAATCGACAGGTGACTTTTAATGGTTTATTGAATTCGAACAGTTATCTAACTAAAGGGGAGTCCAACTAATGAGACTGTTTTCTACGTAGTAACCGAATACCGGAAGCAGCTTTTATGGCTAGAGCATATCTTCCAAGTAAAGTCTCAGACATTGTCAAACTTTGGCGCAATGATCTGAAGAAGGTACATAGTATGGTAATTAGTTCTAAGTAAATTTCAGTAATACTTTATTATACTTTAAGAGGGGATACTACTGTAATGGAACAGATAAATCCGAAGGCTGCAGAGTCTCTTGCAGACCCAGAAGAATATCCAAACTTGTTTCCTGATTGGCAATGGGCACTAGAAGCAGAGGAAAGATTGAAGCCTGTTAGGCAAGTACTTCTAAGATGTTAATACATCTTCTGCCATATTCTGTGTCTCATTTCATGCAAAAATATATCTTTCCAGAGAGAATCCTTTGCCAGCTAGTGAGTATGTGAAACATATTGGGAATTCTAAGGCTAATATGATCGAGAAATTGAAGGAGATGCATCTCAACAATGGTGTTACACCTGTTGAAAATGGAGACTATAATGAGGTGAGCATATGGCTCATTATCTCTTAATTTTTATCTGTAATGCTTACTTACAGGCTTAGCTATGCGTATGTTTGCATTTTGAAGGACGAGGACATCAATGAAGAATATGCTGAAGAGGATACTGTACTGGTGAATGGTTATGAACATACTGAAGAGATTGATGGAGAGGTTCATGCAGCAAATGGCGAAGAGTCGGAGGGAATGAATTGAAGGCAACAAGTAATAACGGAAGCTCAACCATTTGCTATTTTCTCAAACCGGTTCAATCTTTCTCTAGTATGTCACACCTCGGTGCGTGAAAATGCAAAGGTCTTCTTTCAAGGTGGTATATATTATTTTTTCTTGCATACATTGTGATGCCTCAAGAAGAGCATGCAGTCGAGTATGTCCAATGAGATATATCTGATGGTGATTGCCAGGGAAGTAGCGTAAAAAGCTTTCATCACGAAATTCGCCCAATGTTGTCCGGTGCAAACTTTGTAATTTTGTAGCATTAGAAGTAATATGTGTATTGCGGATATATTCTTGTATTTTGAATAAGCTTAAGCTTTTTTCTTAAAGCAATGGCAGATGAAACAATTTCCATTATCGGGGGAGGATATTATAGTATCAGAGTCCCATGTTTGAGCTTGGATACTAGACAAACCTAGCATCTTTTCTTTTTCATATTGAGATCTGATGTGATTCGATTGAAGGAATATTAATCTTGCCTCTCGCTCAAGATGGGGTGAATATGATGATGCCTTCATGCAGTAGAATGCAATCTGATCCAGATCCTTGGAGTGATTGCTGAAAGGTTTGCATCAAAGATCAGTAAATTCAGAAAGAGTTCGCTGGTGGATTGTTGATGGCGTTTACAAGGTCAGGTTAGAATGCTTGCAAAAGAAAAACAGCTTGGAATTTGATGGTGCTTGAGCTCATGCCTCTTTATATGCTTGATATGATCGAACTAACTCTTTGCAGAAAATTTTAGTACGTGTCTCCTAAATGTAATGAGAGAAATTGAACAGGAAATTGGAGGAGGTATGGAAGAGATTGGTATTCGAAGAGCAGAAGCATATATGCAAGAATGGGTCCTCAATCTTCCACCTTATAATCCTGAAAAAATCTTTCAGTTTTATTTGAGAAAATCAAAGCTAACATAAGCTATGATAGGCTACAGAAAAGAACGAAAATGTATAGTTCTATCACACATGGCAATGAGATAGAGAAGAGTGACAACTTGTGCTAAAAAGCTCTTAGTTTCTTCATATGATATCGGATTTTAGAGTTTAGACACTTGAATCAAAGCTAACAACGTAAGATATGATAAAGAATGAAAAAGTTTCAATTTTGAAACTCACGGTTAGAGAAACAAACGAAAATGTAAACGTTTATCACAAATGCGGAAGGGACAGACAAGAGCAACACCTTGGGCCAAAAAGTTCACTACCTTCCCCGTATGATATGGGAATTTTGAGTTCAAACACTTGAATCCAAGCTTAAGACGTAAGCTATTATATGGAATGATATGAAACTCAGGGCGAGAGAAACGAACGAAAATGTAGAGGTTTATCACAGATCAGAAGGGATATAGAAAATGAACGACCTGGGCCAAAAAGCTCATAGCTTCCCCGTCTGATACGATGCTTGATTGACTTTTATTCATCTATTTGAACTTTAAAATATGATGTTATGCCAAGAAACTATGAGCTTTCTAATGTAGGTGGTCGCTATTGCCTGTCTGTGCCTCATCTCTGACACAATTTTACTTTTTCTTCGTGTCATTTACCTTAAGATTTAAAATTCATTTTTTTTAATCCATATGATAGCCTACTTAGTTAGTTTGATTGAACTATTTGAACTCTAAAATCCAATATCATATGAGGAAACTATGAACTTTTTTATGAAGGCGGTTGTTGTTGTTGCTCGTCTCATTTTGATAAAGTTTTATTTTTTCTTTCGTGTCTACCGCCCTGAGTTTTTGAATTTAGATTTGTTCATGCCATATGATAGCCTACTTGGTTAGCTTTGATTCAACTATTTGAACTCTAAAATTCGATATCATACGAGTAAACTATGAGTTTTTTTATGTAGGCGGTCGTTGTTGCATGTCTGTACCTTATCTATGACACAATTTTACTTTTTCTTTCGTATTTGTCGCCCTAAGTTTTAGAATTTAGAATTCTGCATATCATATGATAACCTACTTGGTTCACTTTGATTTAGCTATTTGAACTCTAAAATCAAATATCACATGACGAAGCTATGCACTTTTTGATATAGGTGGTTGTTCCATGTTCCTGCCTCATCTCTAGCACAATTTTACTTTCTCTTTCATGTCTATCGCCTTAACTTTTAAAATTTTTTATGTTATAGGATAGCTTACTAGGTTAGTTTTGATTTAACTATTTGAACTCTAAAATCCGATATTATATGAGGAAACTACGACTTTTTGATATAGGTGATTGTTGTTGACTGTTCATGGCTCATCTCGGACACAATTTTACATTTTCTTTCATGTTTGTTGCCCTGAGTTTTGGAAATTAGATTTTTTCATGCCATATGATAGCTTACTACCTTAGCTTGATTAAGTTATTTAAACTCGGAAATCCGATATTATACGAGGAATCTATGTATGAGCTTTTTGATGTAGATGGTCGTTG
>JBBBWG010018224.1:0-14716 GCA_037176905.1 Azolla pinnata
CAACAGCGCGCTCCGCGGCCCCTTCCGCTATGACGTGGGTGCCCCTGCAGGCATCTCGCCTATCATCAGGTCCTCATCGACTTTAACAAAATTAATCCAACTAACGCTACATGTTTGCTAAACTGTAACTGGAACCACCTCATTGCTAGTGTTAGGTACACATAACGAAGACCGCGCAGAACCATTTTGATTTGCATAGCCTAAGGGAATTGAACGGATTTGTAAAGTTTTAAATAAACTGTTCAATCTAATTAGATAGAAATTAAAGATAGGTTGCGTATGCACCCCTAATATATAGCTAGATAACTATGGGATAGAGTGCAAGCCTTTTAAGAAAGGTGTTTCTCCATTATAAGGCTTTATAGGAATGTATAGATGTGACGGTTAGTTACCTTTGTAAGGAACAAGAATTTAATGTGTTACATGGTTCATGTCAAAGATACTCATGGGTTCGCGTTAAGGCTCTCATGACAAACATGTTGATATCTCTCCAAGGTACTAATTCACCTTATATCTGGCAATATGAGATGTTGGTGGAAGGTTGACTATGTCTACTACATAGCTCAGGGGTAGTCGTAGTGGATCGGGTCCCTCTATTCTCATTATTCAACTATTTTGATCCCGTTTTTTGGCCTAATGTTCGGTAATAAGTTCTAAAGAGCTTGCCTGCCTCATCGATTTTGATATAATTCGACAATAGGATTTTCCTAATAATGAAAGAAACAATATGAGAGAACAAAATGGGTTTTTTTTACTGCGACACAGTGCACCAATTTACAAATTGAACGTGTAGGAAAACGTAAGAAATACCATCTATGTTCCATACCACCCCCCCACAAAATTATTTTTGTCTTATATCCTTAGAAGTTCAAGATCTAACTGTATATAGAGGTCTTAGTCTCATTCCTGAAAGTATCTCGATGTTGCCTAAACTAGTTGTTCCCTTTTATATTTATACAATTAATATAAAGCACCGCATATGCATGCTTGTTAAAATGAGTTTGCCCCTATTATTGAGGAAGAAAGGAAAGAAAGATATATTAACGTATGCTTAGACCAATATGAGCTATGAGTATATTTATCTTACGCTTTTATAATAAGCAATCAAATTAGCCCAACCATGGGAGCTAAATATGTCTAATAACATTTAGATGTGCAATGATGCATGGGAAATGTTTGAGAGCAGGTTCCCGGACGACAACGTCGATCGGTTCTGGCTCACACTAGGTGCGAAGGTCGACAAGGTGGTGAACGTGACCACAAGCACGATCATTATGGGGAGCTCGCTACCGATGAAGGTGATGCAATCCAGCACCGTGGCCACCACAAAGGCGGGGCTCCTCTACAACTTCAGTTTGCCTGGAAGCCACGACTACTTCATCAGCCTCTTCTTTGTCGAGTTTGATTCTCGAGTCAAGACCGGAGATCGTGTGTTCGATGTCCAATACAATGGAAGGACAACAGCCTTAAACGTCGATATATTCAATGACACCAGAGGGAACCTTAACACGCTCTTTCAATATTACACAGAGACGGCCTTTGGCCCTTACATTGACTACCTGGCTATTGCGCTCACGCCTGCCGTGTCGTCCACATATCCCCCATTCCTTGCAGCACTTGAGGTCATGCAAGTGTTCGACAACCCCATGCTTTCACCCTCCTCATCCAATGATGGTATAATAATGCCCTATATTGCTTTGCTTCATTGAATCTATAATATCCCTAATTACCTAATTATGATCTAGTATTAATATAAAATAATGCGAATGTTCTATACATAATCGCATCATGGACTCGTTCCACACGCATAGCATCGGCCATACGAGGTGTTACGGAAACACTATCCAACTTGAGCATCTTTAAGGGAGACCCATGTCTGCCAGCAGATTACCGCTACCCATAGATCGAATGCAACGTCGATGTTTCTCCTGCTAGGGTTACATCTATGTGGGTAATCCAATTGATTACGTTCCAAAGTATTTATATATGTATGCGTGTAATTCACATGATTCCTTGTAGTTTATTAAGAGTCATAATTTGAGGGATACTTAATCTTTAAAGTTTTGGCCTATATAGATTGTTATCCGATTACAACCTTGTGGGCAATTTCCCCTCAACCATCAACAATCTCGATCAACTTGTTACAATGTAAGATGATCTGATCCGCGTGTTTCAAATTCCACGATTCATGTTTGTTTTTGCTTAAACATTCTAGCAAGATATCATGATCCTAACTTCCTTTCTTTGCATGTGAAAGACTTGCCAATGGGAATAGCCTGCAATGACTCCTCCCTGATCTAAATAACTTGGCATACCTTGAAGTGTTGTAAGTATTTTCCTTGGCATTGTGTTTAGTGGGAATTGTTCATGTCACAAGTCTATGCAATGCTTATTAACCTACATCTTTGTTCTATATTATGTTTCTTATTATAACCTTGATATTCATTAGCATTTAATTTTGGTGTATAGAAATTTGAGTAACAACAAGCTTACTGGATCAATCCCTACATCACTTACATCATTACCAAGATTGAGATCTCTGTAAGCAATATCCTTTAATGTTATGAAGAAACATTTGTACTGTATGATATATCAATATCTCTCTTAATAGGAATTAAACATGTCTCATGTGACAATATCTTACTAACAAAATTATACGTCCTTATTGGTTACAAGTATAAGAGTTAATATTTAATATATTAACTAAACAAAATAAATAATGAGCACATATGGGAGAAAAAAAAGAAAAAGAAAGATAAATACAAAAAAATCAAATTATAATACACAAATTGTCTGGATATTGTATATATATAGTGGGCAATAATAACTAGAGATAAACTAAAATTGTTTAATAGCTTTTCGTTAAAAAATTTATTAGTACTCAAGATTTCTAATAGTTTTAGTTATAAAATGTTAATAGTTTATTTGAACGTTAATTTATCCACAAGAATGTTGCTCGTTTCTAGAATGCAAACAATTTAGTTGTTTGTAAACCTTATATTTTTAGGCCTTACGTAAATATTTTACTTGTGAGTTTTAAATGGTTTTAATTAAAGTTTAATGCAACAAATATAATATTTTTATCATGAGATAAGTTCGGCTAGCACATAGTTGTTGTGGTATAATGGATCCTCTTTCCCGTATTGCATTCATGAAATAAGGTCTCATAAAAAGAACTCAAATATATTTATTTTAATACTTTGATTATTAGATAGTTTAATACATTATCGATAACCAAAATATATCAAAAATATATATATTTTTTCCTTATATTATTTTTTTCCTTGATCATTCTATTTGTAAGCTTACTTGCCTAAGGGTATAATGTTTATTACTATTTGCATTTATATGACAACATTATTACTATAATTTTTTATTATGCTACTTATCTGGAAATCAAAATTTGTTTATAACTTATAATGTTTGCTATCCAATATTATTTAGATAGCCTTGCATCAAAAGCTCATTGCAATTTTCTTCTAAAACATTTAACTACTATTTTGTTATTAATTTGTCAACGTTCCTTCTATCTTGTCTTTGGAGCAAAATTGTAAAGGTTTTGAATCTTTTATAAGAAACACTTATTTTTTTAAAGTTTTATGTTCTTTCATTATCTATGGATTTGGTTTCACTGAAAGTGTTTGAATCCAAAGGATTAAAGATAAATACATACGTTTTATTTGTTAAAAATTAGCTAATTGTTTAAACTATAAAACGATCTTCTTAGCTCAGATTTATATACTTTGGATGCTCACAATCTTTATACAATGAGAATTTCTACTTCTATATTCCTTGGACATGTTGTCTTTGTTACTATTTTTGGACAAATCTTTCAACTAATAACAACCTACATATCTTTTTGGCCATACATATCTTTTCATGAGTGTGGATAACATCTTGAATTGTATACTCGATAATGTTCCCAATGTTATAGTTGGTGATCTTTCGAATTATATTTAAAATTCCACGATTATTCGTTCTTTAACAAATCTTTCGAATACTTTTTATGTAGTTATATTTGTTCCTATTCTTATTAAAAAGCTCTAATATGACGTAAGAGTTTTTATTTTTAGATATTAAACCAAAGCGAGAGAGAGAGCATGATAAATGCAAATGTTTAAATTAAATTACAAGTAGTTTTGTGTACAATGTGTACTATTTATAATCAAATAACAGGATGTTAATAGTCTTTCGTTTAGTGTGATAATAAGTGTACATCATTCTAATAGCTGCCTGAACATTATTTGTCACTAGAATGCGAGTAATATTTACTAGTACTAACAAGTTTGTTTACTTCGTGAACCCCGGACTTCTAACAATCAGTGATCTAAGCAACAATAATTTTAGCGGAGTTATTCCACCTGCACTTTTACAAAAGCAAGGGTTTGTTTTCAAGTATGGTAAACCTCTTATTCTCGGTTATATTGGCCTAAGCAAATGTTCACATAATCTTTCTTTCTTTCTTAATCTCGAAGAGAGTACTAGCTACTAGACTTATTGTTAGACGTATAATAAATAAGATTTCATTTACAGGTTGGCCTCATTAATAATGATAGTACACAATATTCATCTTAAAGTTCTCATTGTGAGAGGGACTTTATTTGGGTATTAATCACCAAAAAGTACTAGTAGAAGTTGATTTGTGAGTGGGACTTTATTTGGGTATAAATCACCAAAAAGTACTAGTAAAAGTTGATCTTTTTAGCAACTCGTGTCAAACTGCTAAATATCAATTGGAATCTTGTTGAATGGTGGTGCTCTAGCTACGGAGGAAACAACTACTTATGCACTGCAAACAATACTAATAGCTATTGCACGGGTGCTCCTCCACCTTCACCGAAACCTCCGATAGCTTTGATCGTTGGAATCGTAGCTGGTGTGGTGGTTGTAGTGATCATTTTCGTCATCGTGATAGCATGCATTTGCCGGACCAAAGGGCGACAAAATGCTCAACAAGACCAAATTAACTACATGAAGCCTTCGGATCGACATGTTAGAGATGATGGTATTATTAACGTTATAATTATGCAAACTTTCTCTATGAATTATCATTTCATGTGGCCTTGGTGGGCACATCTAGTCGATCGACTTGGAATCCAACGACTCTACACTAATTACATGAATAATCTTGTGAAATTTTAGGGTACACGCCACGATTGACTTTTGTAATTATACATCTAATTCTAGACACAACAAATTTTTGCCATGTAGAGCAATATATTAGCCCAACGAGATTGTGGGAGGCGGCAAATGTGGCGCAAAACTTCGCCCATGAGGAGATTGTGAGGGCCACAGATAATTTCTCAACCATTGTTGGCAAAGGTGGTTTTGGGATTGTATACAAGGGGATCCTCAGCAATGGAGCCATTGTTGCGGTGAAGGTTCTATCGAACACTTCAGGACAAGGGCCAAAAGAATTCATCAATGAGGTAAAAGAAAAAAATTCTCGATGATTCATCCACAATCTTTTTCTGAGCTAATTAGGTGGACTGCGCCAAATCCAACACTCACAAGCATAAATAGTTACACGATTGTATTTGTAAAATTTTCGTTACGGTTTCTCTCAATATAGCTATAGATATGATTGGATACAAAAACATTATTGTACACTTTGTCTCACGATGGGGCCCTAATACATTCGGATTGCAGGTTACCCTTCTCTCACGAGTGCGTCACAAGAACCTTGTGGAGCTATTGGGCTATTCTATCGACAACAACCTTGTGCTAGTCTACGAATTCATGCCGCGAGGATCGCTTTATGATTCTCTCTTCGGTAAACCAATTGATTAAGTTCATTCGATCCGGAATTGTAATCATCTCTTATATGCGCAACAATATTCTTAAAGATCTAAATCATCAACCCAGACAAGAAGAGCACGACGACCCTAAGCTAGAAGCAGAGGCTCCAGATCCTGCATGATGCCGCACAAGGTCATTTTTATTATTAGCTTTGCCAACCAAACTATACTACCCTATCGATCCCTGATTCCTAATTGCGATATTAATGCATGTATAATTGCATTATATTTTAAAACACAAAAAAATTATTTTATATTTTAAAAGTCGTGTTTCGTCTCGTATAATGCTTTATTATTTGACATACGAATGTATTCTTATGAGAGTGCCTACCAAAATTGTAAATTACATTTTATTGCATATTGAAATAAAAAATTACAAATTGACGACTAATCTTATTTTCCACTAAAAATTAATATTCCATTAATTTTGCTAGTATTGATTTTATTCCTAATCACTTCTCCCTAATTGATCGTAATTGATTCCCTTATTATACCCGATTAACAAAAGTTGCTAATTCTTAGAATCTAATTAATTGATTAACGCATTACTTTGATATTAATCAAGTAATTGAGCATTAATCAATTTTAGCTTCATGTTAATTGAGCATACAATTAATTAATTTGCTAATAATAAATCGATCACGCGTACAATCAGGTGTTAATTTGTAATTTTTGGTTTTGGTAGGCGTTAAAAGGTAATTTATAATTTTTTTAGGCATTTATTGGTAATTTTCCCTAGATATATATACACTTGATTTTTTTGAAGCTTATTCTTCGGAAGAATTTAATTTCCCCTGTAGGGCTGGCATATTTACACACGGGGTGCAGCTCCTTGATCATCCATCGGGACGTCAAGAGTAGCAACATCTTGATCAGTGCGAAGCTAGAAGAGAAGATATCAGATTTCGGCATCTCGAGGCGTCAGTCCCATGAGAGCACCGACTTCTCCACGAAGAAGCTGGTGGGCAGCATGGGCTACCTCGACCCTGAGTAAGTCAAAGGGTTTAAGGTTTAAGTTTTAGGCTTTAGGGTTTAGGGCTTCGCCTAACGCATCTCCTCCATTTTCCGTGGTTGCATTGAACGGTTTGACGCATTCCTAACGTCAACAATCTGCTTGCTTGCTTTTGTCGACCAGGTACTCGATCACATTGAGATTGACGGAGAAGATCGACGTGTATAGCTTCGGGGTCGTTCTCTTCGAAGCCATGTGTGGTCAGCCGCCCCTTATCAGAAATGCAGAAACAGAGATGCATATATCCCAATGGGTAAGTACAACAATTAATATTTGTATCCTTACGAGCAAATCCCTATCTTAGATTGTCTTGATCTGATCGATTGTTGTCTAGAGATTGTAAATTATTATATATACATATGCCTGTTTGGAGTCTGATTTTGTATTGTAAGTATGATGCATAAGCAAAAAACCTGCAAGTGTTCGAGCATGTTCAAACTCGAATCCATGGGCTTCGGATGCTTGTACATTGCAGGTGATGCCCAACTACGAGCAAGGTGCGATCGAAAGGGTGGTCGACAAACGACTCGGAAGGGACTATAATGAATCATCAATGTGGAAAGTGGCGGAGATTGCCGCGGCCTGTGTCCAATACGATGGGAGCATGCGGCCGACGATGATCGATGTCTATGATGAGCTCAAAGAGGCATTGAGACTAGAATCCAATCCCTTCCATGGAGCTTCTCCTGCGGTCTCAGGAGATTCTCACATCTCTACAACTGACGTCCAAGCTCGATGAACCGATTCAGAACCTTGATAAAGTAATCTCTCGTCGTCTAATAATACCAGGACATTCCTGATCGGACTCAAAATTTATCAACATGATGTTTGCCACCACATGTATTTTTCCTTGCTAATAAGTTTCATGTAAATCATTCGATGAAATTTCCTTTGTAAATTATTGGTCTATTTGACCAAGTTTGTTGTCCACTTGTGTAATGTACGGAGTATATTGTGCCAATCATTCTCTCTCTCACTCTATCGATCTATCTATCTATCTATCGCCTCAACTAATTGATTTGTAGCAATCAATCTGCTATCGATCCATGGCAAATGATCTGCTATCTAACCATAACAATCGATCTGCTATGGATCCATGGCAAATGATCTGCTATAACCATAACAATCGATCTGCTATCGATGCACGATTGGTTAGCGATTGAACCATAGCAATCGATCGGCTGTCCGCGTTATAAAAACAATGAACTTGTTGACTTGAGCATCGACCCATTTCGTGATCAAATGGACAAAAAATACGAGAGAAAATCGAGAGAAGATGAGAATCCTCACCTCATATCAGAAGCTCTCTGGCTCCAATTCTTCCTTCTACTGAGGACCATGTATGATCACTCATTCACATCAACAGTCTAATTGATTTTCCTAAGTACACCCCTGTTTCATTCTTCCCCGAGATTCAATGTCTATACTTGTAAACCATCCTAGTCTCGTTCCTCAAAGTGTCTGCATGTCTCACGCATGTTAATATGAGTTTGCCCCTAATCTTGAGAAAAGAAAGAAAGATATACTAATGTCTGCTTGACCAATATAACCTATGAGTATGTTTATCTTACGTTTTTATAATAAGAAATCAAATTAACCCAACCATGGTAGTTAAATATGTCCAATAACATTTAGATGTGCAACGATGCATGGGAAATGTTCGCGAGCAGGTTCCCGGACGACAGCATGGATCGGTTTTGGTTCACACTAGCCGCGAGGGTTGGCAAGGTGGCGAATGTGACCACGAGCAAGATCGTTATGGGGAGCTCGTTGCTGATGAAGGTGATGCAATCCAACGCTGTGGCCACCACAAAGGCGGGGCTTCTCTACAACTTCAGCTTGCCTGGAAGACACAACTACTTCATCAACCTCTTCTTTGTCGAGTTTGATTCTCGGGTCAAGATTGGAGAGCGTGTGTTCGATATCTTATACAATGGAGTGAAGGTTTCCTCGAATGTCGATATATTCAACGACACCACAGGGAAACTTAACACGCTCTTTCAATATTATACGGGCAAGGCCTTTGGCCCTTATGTCGACTATCTGGCTATCGCGCTCACACCTGCCACATCGTCCATATATTTCCCATTCCTTGCAGCACTCGACGTCATGCAAGTGTTCGACAACCCCATGGTTTCTCCCTCCTCATCCAATGATGATATGATAATGGCCTATATTGCTTTTGTTGCATTGAATCTAGAACATCCCTAATTACCTAATTATAATAGACTAGTATTTATACAAAATAATGCGAATGTTCTATACATAATCGGATCATGGACTCGTTCGCAAGCATAGCATTGGCCATACGAGGTGTTACGACAACACTATCCAACTTGAGCATCTTTAAAGGAGACCCATGTCTGCCATCGGATTACCACTACCCATGGATCGAATGCAACGTCGATGTTTCTCCTGCTAGGGTTACATCTATGTGGGTAATCCAATTGATTACGTTCCAAAGTATCTATATATGTATATGTGTAATTCACAGAATTCCTAGCAGTTTATTAAGAGTCATAATAAATGAGGGATGAATAATTTTTAAACTTTTAGCCTAATATAGATTGTTATCCAATTACAACATTATGGGCAATTTCCCCTCAAGCATCAACAATCTTGATCAACTTGTTAAAATGTAAGATGATCCGATCCACATGTTTCAAATTTTATGATGATTTGTGTTTGTTTTTGCTTAAACATTCTAGCAAGACATCATGATCCTAACTTCCTTTTCTTTGCATATTAAAGGCTTGCCAATGGGAATAGCCTGCAAAGACTCCTCCCTAATCTAAACAACTTGACATACCTTGAAGTGTTGTAAGTATTTTCCTTGGCATTGTGTTTAGTGAGAGCTTTTAATGTCACAAATGCGTGCAACACTATTTTCGCCTGTGCTAACCTTGATATTTAGTGGCATTCAATTTCGATGTGCAGAAATTTGAGTAACAATAAGCTCAGTGGACCAATCCTTGCATCACTTGCATCATTACCAAGATTGAAATCCATGTAGGCAATATCCTTCAATGTTTTGAAGAAACTTTTGTACTAGATGATATATCAATATGTCTATTAACATGAATTAAACATGTCTCACATGACAATATCTTACTAACAAAATTTTATGTCTTTATTGGTTATAAGTGTGAGAGTTAATATTTAACATATTAACTAAACAAAATAAATAATAAGCACGTATGAGAGAAAAAAAAAGATAAATATAAAAAACAAAAATTATAATACACAAATTGTTTGGATATTGTATGTATATATATTGTGGGCAATAATAAGAGACGAATAAACTAAGATTGTTTAATAGCATTTTATTAAAAAATTTAATAGTTATTTGAATGTTAATTTATTCACAAGAATGTTACTTGTTTCTAAAATACAGACAATTTAGTTGTTTGTAAATCTTATATTCTTAGTCCTTATATAAATATTTTACTTGCCAAGTCTAAATGGTTTTTATTAAAGTTTAATGTAAAAAATATAATATTTTTGTCACAAGCTTTAATATGATGTAAGATTTCTGATTTTTAGATGTTAAAGCAAAGAGAGAGTGATGGATACAAATATTTAAATTTATTAAGTAGTTTTGTGTACATGTCCTATTTATAATCAAATAACAAGATGTTCATAGTCTTTAGTTTAGTATGATAATAATTGTACATCATTTTAATAGCTCCCTGAACATTATTTGTAACTAGAATTTTAGTAATATTTACTAGAATTACTAACAAGTTTGTTTATTTTGCGAACCTTGTACTTCTAACAATAAGCGATCTAAACAACAACAATTTCAACGGAGTTATTCCACCTGCACTTTTACAAAAGCAAGGGTTTGTTTTCAAGTATGGTAAACTTCTCATTCCTAGTTATACTAGCCTAAGCAGACGTTAACATAATCTTTCTTTCTTTCTTTATCTTGGAGCGAGTACTAGCTGCTAGACTTATCTTTAGACGTATAATACACAAGATTTCTTTCCCAAGATGGCCTCATTAATGACAATAGTATACAATATTCATGAGAGAGATTTCATTGTGACGGTGACTTTGTTTAGGTATCAATCACCAAAAAGTACTAGTAGAAGCTGAACTTTGAAGCAACTCTAACAAACTGCTAAATATCAATTGGAACTTATTCAAGGGTGGTGCTGCAACTACGCAGGCAACAACTACTTATGCATCACAAATAATACTAGTAGTTGCGAGCCTGTTCCTTTAACGACATCTCCTGGGCTTGTTCCTCCTCCACCTTCAACGACATCTTCCGGGCCTGTTCCTCCTCCACCTTCAGCAAAATCTCCAATAGCTTTGATCATTGGAATCGTTGTACTTGGTGTGGTGGTTCTAGTGATCATCTTGGTCATCGTGATAGCATACATTTACCGGAGCAACAGGCGACAAAATGCCAAGACCAAATTAACCACATGAAGCCTTCAGATCGACATGTTAAGGATGATGGTATTATTAACATTCTAATTATGCCAACTTTCTCTTTGCGAATTATGGTTTCATGTGGCCCTGGTGGGCACATCTAGTCGATCGACTTGGGAATCGAACAACTCTACACTAATTACCTAAATGATCTCGTGAAATTTTAGGGTACACGTCACGATCGACCATTAATTCTTTTCTAATTATACATCTAATTCAAGGAGCCTACAACAAATTGTTGCCATGTAGTGCAATATATTAGCCCAACCAGATTGTGGGAGGCTGCGAATGTGGCAGAAAACTTCAATCATAAGGACATTGTGAGGGTCACAGCTAATTTCTCAACCATTGTTGGCAGAGGTGGTTGTGGGACCGTATACAAGGGCATCCTAAGCAACGGAGTGGTTGTTGCGGTAAAGGTTCTATCAAACACGTCGCAACGATGGCTAGAAGAATTCATCAATGAGGTAAAAAAAAAAACAAAAAAATCTCGATGATTTGTCGACGCTCTTTTTCTGAGCTAGTTAGGTGGATTGCCCCAAATCCAACATTCGCAAGCATAAATAATTACATGATTGTATTTGTAAATAATTCCGTTATGAGTTTGTCTCAGTATAGTTATAGATATGATTCGATACACAAACATTATTGTACACTTTGTCTCGTGATGGGCCCTGATACAATCGGACCACTGGTTGCCCTTCTCTCACGTGTGCATCACAAGAACCTTGTGGACTTGGTGGGCTATTCCATCGACAACAGCCTTGTACTAGTCTACGAATTTATGCCACGAGGATCGCTTTACGACGCTCTGTTCGGTAAACCAATTGATAAGTTCATTCGATCCGGAACTGCAATGATCTCTCATATTCGTAACGATCTTATAAATCTAATTCAAGTAACTTTCGGAATCATCAACCTAGACAAGAAGAGCACGACGACCCTGAGCTGGAGGGAGAGGCTCCAGATCGTGCATGACGCTGCACAAGGTCATTTTTATTATTAGCTTTGCCAACCAAACTATAGTGCCCTTTTGATCCCTGATTTCTAACTACGATATTTTATATTTTAAAACAAGAATAATTATAATTGCATTTTCTTTTAAAACAAGAATAATTTATTTTATATTTTAAAAGTCATGTTTCAAATAATACTTTTATGCTTGACATACGAATGTATTCTTGACTAAAATCCAGACATACATACATACATACATACATACATACATACATAATATACACCTGATTTTTTTTTAAGCTTATTCTTTGGAAGAATTTAATTTTCCCTGTAGGGCTGGCATATTTACACACTGGGTGCAGCTCCTTGATCATCCATTGGGACGTCAAGAGTAGCAACATCTTGATCAGCGCAAAAATGGAAGGTAAGATGTCGGATTTCGACATCTCGAGGGTTTGGTCCCATGAGAACACCGACTTCTCCACAGAAAACCTGGTGGGCAGCATAGGCTACCTCGACCCTGAGTAAGTCAAAGGGTTTAAGGTTTAAGTTTTAGGCTTTAGGGTTTCGCCTACCAAATCTCCTCCCTTGTCTGTGGTTGCATTGAATGGTTTGACGCATTCCTAACATCAACAATCTGCTTGCTTGCTTTCGTCGACCGGGTACTCAGTCACATTGAGATTGATGGAGAAGATCGACCTGTATAGCTTCGGGGTCGTTCTCTTCGAAGCCATGTGTGGTGAGCCGCCCCTTATCAGAAATGCACAAACGGAGATGCATATATCCCAATGGGTAACTACAACAATTAATATTTGCATCCTTACCAGCAAATCTTGATATTAGATTGTCTTGATCTGATTGATTGTTGTCTAGAGATTGTACATTATTATATATATACATATGCCTGTATTGAGTCTGATTTTGTATCGTAATTATGATGCATAAGCAAAAACCTGCAAGCGATTAGAGCATGTTCAAACTCCATTCCATGGGCTTCGGATGCTTGTACATTGCAGGTGATGCCCAATTACGAGCAAGGTGCGAGCGAAAGGGTGGTCGACAAACGACTCGGAAGGGACTATAATGAATCATCGATGTGGAAAGTGGCGGAGATTGCCATGGCCTGTTTCCAATACGATGGGAGCCTGCGGCCGACAATGATCGATGTCTGCGATGAGCTCAAAGAGGCATTGAGACTAGAATCTAATCCCTTCCATGGAGCTTCTCCTACAATCACAGGAAATTTCCACATCTCTACAACTGACATCCAAGTTCGATGAACCAATTTGGAACCTTGATAATGTAATCTCGCGTCGTCTAATAATACTTGGACATTCCTGATGGGACTCGAGATTTATCAACAGGATGTTTGCCAGCGCATGTAGATTTTCTTGCTAATAAGTTTCATGTAAATCATTCGATGAAATTTCCTTTGTAAATTATCAGTCTATTTGACTAAGTTTGTTGTCCACTTGTGTAATGTACAGAGTATATTGTGCCAATCATTCTCTCTCTCTCACTCACTCTATCGTTAACTAATTTTGTGCCATTTTGTGCCTCAACTAATTGATTTGTACCAATCGATCTGCTATCGATCCATGGCAATCGATTTGCTACCGATATAGAACAATCGATCTGCTATTGATGCACGATTGGTCAGCAATCGAACCATAGCAATCGATCAGCTGTCCGCGCATAAAAACAATGAACTTGTTGACTTGAGCTTCGACCCATTTTCTGATCAAAAGGACAAAGAATACGAGAGTGAATCGAGAGAAGATGAGAATCCTCGCCTCATATCAAAAGCTCTCTGGCTCCAGATCTTCCTTCTACTGAGGACCATGTATGATCACTCATTTACATTCGTGTAATTTTCAGCTCCTTGTGAGGGTAACATTTAGATGAACCCTCGTTTCCCGTCGACGTTCACTTCAAAAGTCTAATCGATTTTCCTAATTAGACTCATCATTCTTCCCCGAGATTCAATGTCTATATTTGTATGTTCTAGCAATGTAGATGCACATATTGGCTCCAAATAATCCACCAATTCAGTCTGCGTAATTCAACTTTCAGATTCTAAACACATCAAAGAAGCATTGAACGCATATTATGTAAATGCTATGATGAACAAGACAGCAAACGAAACAATTCCCCCCCCTCATCCCTAAACCCGAAAAACAAAAAAAAAAGTCAACACAACTCAAACAGAAAGCCTAGAGTCATGGAGTTAAGTTTTGTAAAACGAAATTCAACATCTAGTTTTTGTCTAACCTTAACACACATTGTTGGTGAATGAAGGTCGTCATGCGGAACAAGTGTTGCCTTGTACCAGTATAGTGGAGGCGTCAAGAAGTGGGTAGATGCAGAGAGAAGATCAGATATGAAGGAGGAAGCTTCAGATCTGAAGCGTCAAGCTGTGGCGACCAAGACATGAGAGAGAGTGTGAGAGAGAGATAGGCACAAAATGGAACTTTACCATTAACTGAGTTGGAGCAACCAACTTTGGACG
>JBBBWG010018235.1:0-14714 GCA_037176905.1 Azolla pinnata
ATCTTCGGTGCTTTCTAAGCTATCATCAAGATGACTGGGCAGATATCCTGCACTTCGCCGAATTTGCCTATAACAACTTTGTTCACACATCGACTAAAGTTACGTCATTTTATGCTTATACGGGCTGTCACCCCCGGTGGTGTATCATTGAAACCCCAGAGTGGCCTACACATCCTGGCGCCGAGGATCGTTTGGAGCGGTTACGTTGTCGTGTCGGGAAACTCACACGGCTTGAAAGCATAGGGAAACAATCGTATGGATGTCGTGTGGATGTCGTATGTTGTTTTGCCAAACGTCGCGCCGGGAGTAAAAAGAAGAATGTCCCACATATACAAGGTGCAGAGAGATGAAACATTATATAAGGAAACACAAACACTTTTTATTCTCAATGCGTGTTTATGGCTTGTTGCATAGCTCGAAGTTCCATTTGATTTCGTGTGAGCAATCCGTTCGTATATAGTTCAAGTCTAGCTTTTGCAATGGAAGCAAGAGTCTGCGTTCACACTCGGATGTACTGATATCAACCGAGCCGGACGCGTTCACTCCCAGACAAAAGAGGCGGCCAAAATAGATCACAACTAGTTTTTTTTAGCAATTAGTTTTTTTTTCTACAACTAGTTTTTTTTTTCAAGGAATTTTAGGAGTCTCTGCTTTGAGGAACTCCACTCGGGAGGAGGATAAAAGAGCAGAGGGGTTTAGCTTAGAGGAGGGCCCGAAGTCTTTTCTAGCTTTCAATCAAGAACTCGATTCTTTGTAATCCGATTATCTGAATTCTATTTGATTCATATTAGTGTTTTTCCTTTGCTCCTTCCTATTCTGATATCTGAGTATTCGTTACAATTCGGTTCTTCGCCACTCCGCCACTCTGGTTTCCTCTGGTTCAAATCCCCGGCGGATCTGCCTCAACTTTCACGCATACTTGTCGATTATCCCGACAACGTCAAATACGAGCGGATTTATCTACTCATCTCCAGCAAGCTCAACAAACACACAATGTTTACGCAGATCGTCATCGACTTCCATCCGGTTTTAAGATTGGCAATCGCGTCTGGCTACTACGACGACACATCAAGACTACGCCCCAATGCGAGAAGTTGGATTATCGGCGATTAGGTCCTTTCCGTATTATCGGCAAGATTAATGATGTCGCTTTCTGTCTCGATCTACCTCCGCAACTTCGAATACATACGGTGTTTCATAGTTCTGTCCTTGAACCCTATCAAGAGAACACCATCCTAGGACGTATTATACAACCTCCACCCCTGATCGAGCTTAAAGATGGACTTGAGTACGAGGTTGTCGCCATCCTTGATTCCCGAATTATTCGCAACAAGCTCTACTATCTGGTCGATTGGCTAGGATATAGTCCCGACGAGCGTACATGGGAACCGTTGGAAAATGTCACCAATGCTCGTGCTCTTCTTGACGACTTCTATCATCGACATCCAGACAAATCGGGTCCTCAAGGGGGATGGTATCATGAATATAGCAAGTGGAAGTGGTGTCATGAATATGACAAGTCAAGACTCAAACCCATGACCTTAGGTTACATGGGTCGAGCTCTTGACCAGTATACCATCCATTGTAATACGTAAGATTTTATAGAGAATTGATATATATTCCAGCGAAAGTATATTCCAGATTTCGCTGGAACATTCTAGAAACTTCAGGAGTACTCCTGTCAGAAACACTCTAGAAACTTCAAGAAGTACTCATGAGAACACTATAAAAAGATGCACAAGGCATGATGTCAAACCAAATCGGTTAAACGCCAGTCTTAACCCTCCTAGCTACTTTTGTACATTCTCTTCACATAATATACATTTATTATCATCATTCTCTTTCTCTCTCCCGCTCTCTCTGTCGATCTCTCTCTACTGTTCATGACAATAACTCTCACTAAGACTAGTGAAAATCTTGTAGATTTATTTATTAAGTCATTGCAAACCAATATTTTTGAAAACCTTGTCCAAGGTATTGGCATGAGAAAGATGAGAGATGTGCATAAATCAGGGGGAGCACTACCTTGACAGTATCCCAAAGATTGGAAGAGTTATCTTGTATATTAACTCGTAGTTTACTCTTTTTCCCTTGGTGAGTTTTCCATGAAGTTTCTCATGTTCAAGTTTTAATGAGGCAACAACACAATATAAATAATGTGTATTGTGTACTCTTTCTCCTATCCTTTTTTCCCATTGGGTTTTTGGAAGGAGTTTTAACGAGGCATATGTATATAACGTGGTATCCGCCCAAGGGGGAGTATTATGAAACTGAGAAGGTCGTCGCACTCCTCCCTTCCTGCACGCCCACTATTTCTGGCATGTAGTTCTCATACCCTGTAATCTGAAGTGAACTCTCTTGAACTTATCAAGAACACAAAACTCTCACCCCTCCTATTCCAGGAGTGGGGGCCAGAGATGGGGCTCATACCAAAATAGCTCCTCTCTATGAGCATATATATATATACACCAGCAGTGTGTTAGGAGAAGAGTTAGAGAGAGAAAGAGAGTGAGTGAGAGATAGTACGCGTGAGAGATCATCATAAATTGTATTAACACAAACCTTCTATCTCTCTCCATCTATGTATATCTATCTGTGTGTATCTCTGGAATTTTACCAATCTGGTGCGTAGATCTATTATAGAAAAACATGTTTTTCTTCTTTCTTTTTTCTTTCTTTTTCTTCTTCTTTCTTCTTTCTTTCTTCTCTCTTTTTTCTTTCTTGCTTCTTCTTCTTCTTCTTCTTCTTTCTTGTTCTTCTTCTTTCTTCTTCTGTCATGGACTTGTCCTACTGCTACTCCTCCTCCTGCTGGAGCAGCAGCCGCGGCCGCACCTCCTTCTTCTTCAGAAGCAGCGCAGGCGACAGCAGGCGGTTGCTGTCTCCATTCCCCTCTCCGGCAACAGGAGGAAGAAGAAGCTCCTCCTCTACCTGGCTGCGCCTGCATACGAAGAGTCGTCGCAGGCATGACGGCCTGTGCGTCAGCGCGTCTCGGGAAGAAGAAGGAGAAGGAGGAGGAGAGGGTTCGGGGAAGGCGAAGGCGAAGGCGAAGGCGAAGGGAGGAGGGAGGAGGAGGCTGGAGCAGGTAACGGAGGCGGAGCCGCAGGCGGTGGCGGCGGCCATGGAGGCGTTTGCACCTGCAACGGTGGCGAATCTGGGGCCGGGGTTCGACTTCCTGGGGTGCGCGGTGGAGGGGCTGGGGGACGTGGTGAAGGCGGAGATCTGCAGCGAGACGGGGGCGGGGGAGGTGAGGATGGGGAGGATCGAAGGGGACGGGGGAGGGAGGCTGAGCATGGAGGCGGAGAGGAACTGCGCAGGGATCGCGGGGAAGGCGACGATGGAGATGCTGGGGGTGAGGAAGGTCGGGGTGAGGCTGAGCTTGAGGAAGGGGCTACCGCTGGGGAGCGGGTTGGGATCGAGCGCAGCGAGCGCGGCGGCGGCGGCTATGGCGGTGAACGAGCTCTTCGGGGGAGTTCTGAGCAAGGAGCAGCTGGTGATGGCGGGGATGGAGGCGGAGGCGCAGGTGAGCGGAAGGCACGCAGACAACGTCGCGCCCTCGCTCCTCGGCGGATTCGTGCTGGTGAGCTCCTACAGCCCGCTGCGCCTCGTGAAGCTTCCATATCCGGATCGATCGGAGCTCTTCTTCGTGCTCGTGAGCCCCGACTTCGAGGCCCCGACGAAGGAGATGAGATCGGTGCTCCCGCGGAGCATCTCCCTCGCGGAGCATGTCGCGAACTGCAGCCAAGCCGCCGCCCTCGTGTCCGCGATCCTCACCGGAGATCTCGCCCTCCTCGGCCTCTCCATCTCCTCCGATTCGATCGTGGAGCCCCTTCGCAGCCCCCTCATCCCCGGCATGTCCCACGTCAAGCGATCCGCGCTCCTCGCCGGCGCCCTCGGCTGCACCATCAGCGGCTCCGGCCCCACTGCTGTCGCCATCGCCGATTCCCGCGCCGAAGGCCTCCTCATCGCCGACGCCATGGTCTCCAGCTTCTCGCGCCACGGAAACCTCGCCGCCACCGCCCATGTCCAGCGCTTGAACCGCATCGGAGCCACCATCACATCTCTCTGAGACCAACGATCCATCTAGATTTCGGAGGACCGATCTGATTCGATGCAATCTGATTCGATGCAATCTGATTCGATGCAATCTGATTCGATGTGGTCTGATTCGATGCGGTCTGATTCGATTCGATCTGATTCCAACAACAACAACAACAACAGCAACAAACTACAACAACGACGACGATGGGAAAGCTCATCCGATCGATCACACCGAATCCAAAGTGCCTTTTTTCTGTCATGCCATGTAAGTCCTCTCCCTCTCCTTCCCCCTCTTTTTTTTTTCTTGGACTTGTGTTTTCCTCCCCTGCCCATCGGCGAAATGTCGCTCTTCCCATTGCCGAAAATTCGAACCTTTGGCTGCCCTATTTTCATTCCATGCCATGCCATCCCATTCCCAATGCCACGACTGCGTCCGCTAGTAGGGGGGCCTTTCTCCATGCCAGGGGCGCTACTCATGTTCCGCTCCTTTCGATTCATGCCTGAACTTTCGATTCAGCGGTTCTCGTTGTTGGGCATCACATCGTATCGGTGCTTTCTTTGTATGTGACTGCCTATTTATATATATATATATTCTTGGGTATCGATTGTGTCGCCGAAATGTGATAGAATTCAGTCCATCCTATGTATGTATAATGCGCTAATCCGCTTGCTCCTTTTGAGCTAACTTCCTGCTGGGCCAGTGTAGATTTATTACACGCAACTATATGCAACTATCTTCCCATTTCTGATTTACATTTCATGCCTCTGTTTTGATCGATGCTCTCTGTTGTTTCCAAACTGAACTGAACATAGATGTCATGTTCACGTCAATGTACCATGAGTAGTGGCTCTTGTAAATAATTCTCGGTTGCGTAGATCCATGAGAAGCATGCATGATTTCAATTCATCAGACCCTAAACCCTAAACCCTAAACCCAAAGCCATCCTTGTATTGGATAGTCTCTCTGGATGTCAAATCTTCCATGTTCACAATGATGAGATGAAAGGTTCCTCGGATCACGTGGACCTGTGACTGCCGAAATCTTTAACGTTGTTGAAAACACTGTGCTTGGCAAGGAATCTATCTGTCATTTCTCTTTTGGACAAGGCCAGCAGCATTACGTTACAAGCAAGCACTAATTGGCTGAGCAGCAGGAATGAAGCAAATGTGATGATAGTTTGTAACTCATTGCTCATTGGCAGAAGACAGACGGCTTGCGAATTGGTTGGTTATGAATCACCCAATTACATCTCTACTTGAAATGGTAGCACCCCAACTAACTATTATTAACCAATAGTGGTATGTATGGATTGCAATGTGCAGACCTCAGTGTTCAGAACATGGCTGAGTATGTGGCGGGGCCGCAATACATAGATGATCATCAATGCTAAGAGGGCACTGGTCACAGGCTTGTATGCCGGATGAACAGTGTTAAAAGCCAGGATCTTGACATCAGTTGCAAATAATAATGTTCAAGATTCGCAGCAAGTTAGAATGTATGCATTCCTGAGTTTTATATATATACAGGCGCAGTGCACATTGGTGGACATTCTTGAACATTTGAGGCAACACTACAGTGCTCATCTTGCTCTTGGAATGCCTTGAGAGGTTAATGCATATATCAAGCTGAAATTTATACAATGTTAGAGAAGGCAAGAGAGATTATTAGGTGAATATGGGACATCATGGCCCTCTACAGTAAACAATGTGTTAGAAATTCCAAGAAAGTCTTGGATTTATGTCTCAAGCAAGTTATGACATTTCTGTATCAAAGGAAGATATCAGAAATGAGATCATAAAAATTGACACCATTGTTGGAAAGTACTATTGATAACGCTTAATGCCTCACGGTTTGCATGTGTATGGAAAGACTGTAGCTCTCACAAAGATGAGCGGACTTTTCAGCCATCTATTAGGTTACAAAGAACCCTCAGAATAGAGCTCTTTGATATACCCAGAATCTGCTTGCTGATCAGAGTTATATCATTTTATAAAAAAATTCTTACCCTCGTCACAACTAAGGACACAACGCAGTCTACAATGGTTTACAATTTGGACACAATGTCTTGATGCATTCCATGAAGCTAAGCTGATCAATCAAGGCAACCCATTTTGACACCTACAGTCCAATAAGCATTCTATATGGCATCTTCAAACATCATCACCTTTTTACAGTATAGATAGTGATGTCAAGTTAAGAACACATCGGATGAAATGAGTAGAAAAGTAGAGAAATCTTGTGAAATGGAGCAAATTCATAGCAGATCAAACCGAGCAGATAGCAGAATAGCAGGTACTACTAGAAGCTTGAATTTTATGAATCATAACCACTGAACATGTTGCACATTCGCTGGCCCAACTACTGATGCACGAGGACACTAGGGACTATCGGAAAAGCAATAGGGAATTACATGGACGCAAATTTGTCCATCAAATTCCACAAGAACTGCCACTTGATAAAAGTGGTATACATTTGCCACTGATATCTCTTTGGCACCAAGAACATTAAATTCTCATTTGACTTACCTTTATTTTCAGAGAATATTGGAGGTTTCAGTTGGATCAAGAGTTCTCGAGTCCAGATGGTACCTAAAGCAGACATAAAGGAATCAATCCTGTCCATGAATAAACGCAATAAAGCCAACATCACTTTTCAAATCAAGGCTTACCAGGCATCAGAGTTTTCAGCACAAATTCGGATACTCAATGACAGATTTGCACAATGCATCATTATTCCATTTAACTAGAGTGTTGACGTTAGTGCTTAATGTATCTATTCCATCATCTAGAATGATCAAAACTATTTATTTATTTATTTTCCAAAAATGGCTCTTCATACCCAAATGTTTTTATTTATTTATTTATTTTTCTGTTTGGAAACTAGTCTATACTTACCCCATTTTGGAAACTTCCCTTATTATTATTAGTAGTAATTATTTGGATGCAACCATATGAGATTGTTTCGTTAAAGAGAAGCCATCATACCCTTCTATTGAGCCATTCATATGTTGCAGCCATTGAACACATTCCTTGTGGCCTTGGAAGACATTGCTTGCAACTTATACACACCAATGATAGGACAAAACTCTAGTGATGGCTAATACCTGCATATAAAGATCACAATGCTTGTGAGGGCCAAAATGCTTTTAAGATGAGGTTCTGTTTTTAAACACATTTCACAATTCTGATAATGAAGTAGAAGAGACCTTATGCTCATGTATACCTTGTTGAAATAGGTCAAAGGACAAGTCTTCAGAGATGGAAGATATAGCCAGCAATAAAGGCATGTTGCAACCTCCTTCAGCACAACATATACCTTCAGCTTGTTCCATATTTCTAGCTAAATATAACCCACATGTTTGCAGTTGTACACAATTGTGACATCTTCCAAAGGTTAGCGCTAACTTTATATTGTCCTCATATAATGTTCAAAGCAAAGGAAGAATTGCAATAACATGATGACTCAGCGCCCTTCACTTTTTCTCTTCCAGTGCTCAGGTCCAGAATCCCACTTCCAAGGTTTAGCAAATTCACATGATCTCTGATCGCAGATGTGCTGGCGAAATGAAGATGTTTTACATTGACATGAAGTTGATGACAGATTTGAGCAAATACAGAACCAGTCATAAATGCATCATAGCCAGCTTCGTGTAGTAATGTAGTGTCACTGTCTTGATACCTAGATAACGCAGCTTTATGAGAGTCAATCATAAATGCATGTAAATAAAGCCCTGCACAGCAAATACATGAATAGACAAATATACACCGACCTCTTGAATCCAGGTATAATCTCAATAGAAGCCCTATGTGAAAGATGGTTGAGACTTCGAGCATATCTTGCCCCCCCATACTTAATATCTTTAGGTTTGGAGAAATGAGAGTAAACTGCATGCAGTGGAGTATGCCTTCGAGCCCAATATGCTCGGAGGTTTGGTTCAGATTTTATGACATATTTTGTATCGATAATAAATGGGAAGTTAGAGAGAAGAGAAGATGAAAATTCTTCCATGGTCTTTGGAAGTGATGAAATGAATTTGTGATGTATGTGAGCTAAATCTGCATACATTCAACAAATAGAACAGCCCAAGTTAGCAGTATTATTTTTTAAGAGAACGACAGCATATATATCAAGAGATTTGTGACTGAACGAATTACCAAGTGCACAGTTGTGCCCAATAAGAGGTTTCTGTGAGGAAACAATCGCATCTATAATGTAGCGGAAGCCAACCGCTGCTTTAATCCTCAATTCATCAGATCCGTGTGCCAATTCCTTCTGTAATATTAAATCAGATATTAAAACCATAAAATGCTGGTACCGACTCACTACTAAATTACCAAATTTCACTCACTTTTAGGCTCTCGAACTCCTGTTTTGTATTCATGAAAAGTATGCAGACTTTGTGATTTCCAGGTGAGCCACAATTACTCGTTACAATAGGAAAGAGAGTCTCAAAATGTCTTTCCACAACCTGCACATGTAAGATGAAAACCTGAAACTGCTACAAAGTAATTCATGCATTCACAATACACAGACGTATTTGTATGCCATTTATATGCACAGAGATACTCATGCATATGGACGTGCACATGCAGAGCAAGACAAACCTAACTAACAAAGGTATTGAATCAGGGCTTTCAAAATGAAGGTATCAAAACACTTCCAAGAGGCTATCACATTTTTGTAGATAGAATAGTACCCCCCGTGCAAGACAAACTTGACGATGATTATCCAACTCTACTGTAAAAGATGGATGCTTCCTTGATGCATCTATGCCTGGGATTGTTGTGTTGGCTACTTTTGGACCATCTTGTATTCTGAATGCAGATGCCTCCTTCACCATATATAGATGAATATCATTAATGATACCATTTGCATTGTGGCTTCTCATTTTGTTAGTCCACTTCTCCAATTCCATACGGAACCGCTCACAAAATACAAAATCTGATGTACTGGCAGAAGTTTTACTGCACGCACAGCTACACTGGTTGAAGGCAGTATCCTGATTAAGGAGTTGCAACGTAGCTTCATTCTCTTGTGTTTTAGATAAATATGATATACCTGATAACAATAATAAGCATAAAATATTAAAAGAATAGCATTCTATTTAGGACTAATGAAATTAGACAATGTAAATAGTTTCCATGATGTACTAATTACACTGCCCAAATGACATGGTGAGAAAAGTTTACAAAGTATAGGAGTTGGAATTTTACTCCATCTTATTTTAAGTGTTTTATCTTTATCGATATAAATGAAACGGGGCATTAGTACAAATATAAAAAAATACTGTATTAGATCACATAATGAAAAACGGTTCTACAGCTGTTCTTTCTTTAACAGGGATGTGAGTTAATATGTTTGCTCCTCTCACCTCATTTACTTATGAAGCATCATCAGAAGAGAGTCACTCACATACTTTTCCTACTGCTGTCATTTACCCTTTACAGAAGTGTCCTAAACTATATAATTTCTTATGCTCCATTCTTAAGCAAAAATAACATCTAGATGTCTTCAAGAAGACAGAAAAAAATCTGTTTATAGTATGCTCAAGGACACATGATTATTTTGTCGGTACTACATGCCTTTGATCCCGTTTACTTGATGCAATTTTTTACAACATAATTGATCTATGATCTTGTGCATATGCATCTGAACTTTCTGCTGATAAATTTCAAAACTGGAGACTCACCTTCCTTTCTTGAGTGTCAATCAACTCAAACATGTGAGTGTACAAAGGGAATGGGTGCTAAAATTTTGGTTTCCTTGGAAACGATAGAGTGTGTTGGAGGCTTAGTGTTAGATGTTAAACAAGATAGTAAATACGAATGCACAGCGAGTGAGACAACCAAAGGGCATGTCTACTCAGAAGAGATATACCCGTTTTTCTTTAGCAATCACAATTTATCGCATTAATACAGAAACTTTTTTAGAATTCTAATTTGGCAGTTCATGACTTTGAGAATTTCTAGCTGTAAGGTTTTTAGGCTTACCTGAAAAGTTTTTGGATTTCCTAGCAGATATCATGTTTTATGGGAAGAAGAACCGCTTAGAAATTAGTGCGTGACTTCTGTTGTGGTTTAACATTAGTATCCTCTAGAAGTAATGGAAGGAATACCAGTAAAGGCTGGAAGTTTTAGGCTACTTTGTCTCGTTTTCTATGGCTGGCGAAATTTCTATCTTTTGTTTCATGCCAGGACTTTTAGCTAACGTTTGAGAAACATAAAAGAAACTCATAACCTGTTATGTCACAAATATATAGCAATTACTATAGTTTGTTATTTCGCAGATATATCACGCCCCAGGCATGAGTTGCAAAAAATGGATTTTTTACAGCTGGTTGCATAAACTCAGTCATTGATATCATATGATTAGTAATACATAACACACAGGATACCTAAATTTATGTATAAAAAGGCAATGCGTTAACTAGGCTTACAATCCAATAACAAAAAAATAAATCAATGAATATTTGAACATACTTCACCTTCTCTAATGCATAGATTGAAGTCGAATCCATGAGATGCTAGAAACTCTAGAGCAGAAGCCTCACAAGAGAAGGTTGCTGCAGGTAAATCAAGAGGGAGTTCACGGCGAGGAAAGACGTAAAAGTTGTACCTTTTAGCATCATTACAAACATGATAACAATCAATTAGATTCAAAAATGGTCCAAATCTACACCCATGCCCAGGTTTTCTTTTATTTCTGAGATCATCTACATTTATTTTCTGTGAAAAAAACTAGATTTACACACTTCTCTTTTGAAATAAAAAAGGGAACTGTTACATACTAAATAAAGGTTTTCTTTTTCTTTTCCCTCTTCTTTATCTTGTTTAACTTCTTTGTTCTTCATTCATTATGTAAAGCAAGAAAGTTAAGGACATTCCTTCACGTGTATTCGTCTTTCCAACAGTTGCTGCGTTTTCTTTCTTCATTTGCAATTCACAAACACGTGACCTGTTTATAAGAGAAAACAAATCCTTTGAAGTAGCCATTACTACCAATGTCAACGGAGACTTCAAGATCCCTAACAGCCAAGGCTGTAGAATACCAAGATAAGACTTGCACAATTTTCCCTTTCTTCGGATCTCTAATGCGTTCTCAATTTCTTAGGCAGTTTTCCTATGCTGCATCCACCCACATTCCCCGTGTTTAGACTTGTTTCCCCATTGACAAGGCATCACTTCCCATCCAGTGTTCTCACGAATGACATGTCATCATGCACATTTTGTCTCATGACTTGATCAAAGAATGCAAAGTTGTCATGTTACATTTTGTCTCGTGACTGGCCGACAATGAGAAGTTATCATGTCATGTTTTGTCCCATGACTAATTGATGAATTATGATCCATCATGTCACATGGAAGCTTATTTCCTGACTTGTAAGTCATCACTTCCATCCAGTGTTCTGTTGACTGATCAATGAATTACAGGCCACGTGACAGAGTTTGTTTCATTTCCACGAGTAGCCTTTGCTGTATAATTAGTTTACAGAAAACTGTCTGCATACTTGCCTTCTTCAATGCATTTGCTGTGTGGTTAAATTTCATTTGTACACCGCTTAGTAGAGATGGTCCGCATATGTGCATGTAAATTTTCAGTTTGAGAGTTTTGAGTTGTTAGGTAGCAAGCCAAGATTCAGATCCAGTGCAAGTAGCACCATGTATGGTGGGAAAGGATAGCAAATTCCTTGATGGATGGATCAGATCAAGTTGATTAGGCAATAAAAGGACATGAAACGCAAAGACACACACAAATATAAGCTCTCAAATGTGATTTTGAGAGCTCGAAGTGGAAGTCGACTTTCTTGAGTCAGATATGCGAACACACAAAATCAGAAGGCAATGAGCGAGGGAAGAGCAACGTACGGATGGGCAAGGTACTTGTTCCGGTTCTCGTCGAGCTCGAAGAGAGCGATGCCGACCTGAAGGACCGCAAATTTCTCGGCCACGTGCTTGAGCCGGTGATACGACCTTTGGAGGGGGCTGGGGGAGGAGTGAGCAGGGGTGGAAAGAGGAGAAGGAGGAACGCTGTGAATACCGCTGAGCTCCAGGTCGACGGCCACAAAGTCCGCGGAAGCAATCTGCGCCCGGAATGCAGCGAGCGAGTCCCAGAAGTTGTGCTTGGTGACGTTTCCTTTCTCCGCGGCAGCGGCAGCGGCAGCGGCAGCAGAAGCGATGGAGGCGGAGGCGATGGGGGAGGAAGTGGAGGCGAAGGTGGAGTAGGGTTTGCAGAAGGCGATCGCAGGCAGCGCCGCAAAGCTTCTGCTCCGCGCCATAGCTTCTGAACCCTAAACCCTAACACACGTTCTCTGCGCCATGGCCCTTCTCTTCTTAATCTTACACTTGCATGAACCCTAATCAAACCCTAAACCCTCTCTTAATCCTTGATTAGTTTCACACCATGGTAATTAGTGGGGCTTGAGAGCCTGAACCAATTGAAGGAAAACCTACGGATTACGAATGGTTCGGCTTCGAATTAGAAATGTTGGGTTCGGTTCGACGAGAACCAAAAAAAAAGAACTCGAATGGTTTGGCTTTAGTTCGCTATTCGGTTTTGGCACTCTTGAGATTGGGCTCGGTTCGGTTCGATTTTAAAGAGGATCTGAAACCGATTAGTCCTGTTTGAGGTGATCGGTTTTCAATGATTTCCAACTGTTTAAAGATTGTGTGCTCCTAATGTTTTCTGACTACTCTAAGCTAACTTCATAGATAATTATCTAAATATCGTGCATTATTGGAATTTGTACGGCCAACTAAGTTGGTTTTATTGGATACAGGGATAGTTGGATTAAATTGGTTGTAAATGTTGATTGTGCCAACTAGATATTTGAAGATGTATTTCATTGCACTATATATAGCGTGATCAATCAAAATTAATGCATAAATATCCTTACAAGTTTCATCACATGTCTTGCGTCGAATCGATTCATGACTATAGTGCACACTAAGGAGCCAACATCCTCTTTGTACGATAACTACTCCACATAATCCCGCTTTGGACCTTGCATCAAGTCGCTTTTCCAAGAAATCTAAAAGTCAACGAATAGCAAGGTTTTCACTTGCATGGTAGCACAAGAAACAACTCAAGTTGAGCTAGCTCTTTCCAAGTGGGTCGGGGTGTTCTAGAGCTTAACTAGCACAAATGTTGATAACTTCTCACTATCTCACTCTCGAGGGGTTGCTAACTCACGTCAAAGATAAATGAGAACTCATAGAGAGAGAGATATATTGTGACACATTTTATAAAGTGACAAAGATAAATTACACACTCTATTTCTTTCCTAGAAACCCACATATACATGGCCATAGTGTGCCCATGTAAAGTAACTGCCAGCCATCTTATAGATATCCTCACTAAATGGAACATATAACTATCAAGGGGAAGAATGTACTGTATTCTTGGTCGATATCTTTTCACTTACAAAAGGAGCAATGTGATATTCCTTTTTTGATCCCGTGAGACATTTTTGGCATCTCTAAAAGACGGTGTTGGTAAGTCACACTTATCTTGTCCTATTTATACTAGTAAGAACCCAAGTTGCCCAATATTATATTTATGTTGTGCTTGGATAACATAATGTTGAAGTAGACCGAGTTAAATTTATGTTGAATTGTTCCAAAATTTGTCTTGCATAAGACAAATACACCCAAGATGATAATCAATCTTATGTTATATTCATCTCACCAAGACAAATATTTTGAGGGTGTCGATATTCATTGTGGCACTTTTCTTAGGATGAGCTATTTGTTGGGCAATTAATTGAGTTCGTGACATTGGGAGGACTATTTAGATTTGCAAAGATAATTCTCCTAAGTTTGATTGAGTGTCTAATTGCTTCAAATATTGTTAATGTATCAATTGACGATAATGTCTGAAATTTGAACAAGTTGCCTCACTTTAACGTCCCATAATCACTAGTTGATATGTGCAAATTTGCATATTTCAAGAGTGTGGCTCCAACTTCCTTCTCTTATCATTTGGCAATGGTGCAAAAGCCTCACAACTAAGGATTTGTAGTTCAGTTGATTGATCACTTGAGAACTTGAAACTTAAAGAGGTCTTCTCGATAAAAGTATGATAATGTACAGGACAATGAAAAACTCCAAAACAAACTGAATAGTGTAGAGTTTGTTCTTGAATAGTTTCATTCCTCGTCAACAATGTTAGTGTATTCTTGATTATATAGGGTGCAATAGATCCACTAGAATGCATCATTGTTTTCAAAACAAAGTGAACCCTGTGTTATCATATCATAAACATTATAAATTCCCATCAGACTCTATCCTTTGTCTTCCTTGGGTAGATCCACACCTTTCATGTTGCACCGTTGATGAATTTGATGAGTGCATGACAACCCCAAGAGATCAGTGCGACTTAGGATGATTGCATAATGTCCAAATGGATCAAGCTAAGTGGATTCTGTTGGATCTAGCCGTGTTGGCTCTGATACCAAATGTTGGAGACGAAGGTCGTCAGGCGGAACAAGCGCTGGCTCCCAACAGTATGGTGGAAGCGTCAATATGTGGGTTGAGAATATCAAATCTGAAGCAGTCAGAGGTGGCGGCCAAAGACATGAGAGAGTTGAAGAGAGAGATTGTCACAAAATGGAACTTTACCATTAATTGAAGTTGGAGCAACCAACTTTGGACGACCATACAAGCCTGGTATTTATACC
>JBBBWG010018246.1:0-14699 GCA_037176905.1 Azolla pinnata
GACGGCCTCCACTTCACCGATGCCTTCAACTTCCAGCTCTTCAACCACACGTTCCTCACGCGCGCCTTCATGTACCCCATCCTTGCGCTCGCGCAGGGCACGGGAGATGCGCCGGAGATGGGATCGATGAATGAGGAAGGTGCTAATAAAGCCGCAATATCGCGACAGGCGCTGCTGGATCAGCTACCATTCAGACCGCAACAGCAGCATTGATTGCATGTTATTCACGCTTTGGCTGGATCTGCTTGCCAATCCATACATTCTTTTATTCAAGCCCTTCATTTTCGTTCGGTGTTTTATGTGTGTAACCGTCCATTGATTTGAGAAGATCCCATGTTTTTGCATCTAATAACATTGCAACACTTTATAGTCGACACAAATCTCAAAGAGGACAGGTGTCCATGAACATCATGGCATTCGAAGTGTTGTTGTAGAAAGCCCAAATCTTATTGTTGACGTATGGACAACACCTTTATTTCAAACACATCTTCTTCTTCCTTATGTCAATGCGTTTCGTTCGATCTCCAGTGATGAAGAATCGCTCGCGCACTTTGAAGAGAGAAAGAACACTTCCCTCGCTATCTATCTTCAATGTTATGGATGCCTCTATGGAACCGAATTAAGTCTCTACGTGCACCGGATGCTGCATTTTCATATTTTACTTCAATTGTTAAGTTGATCATCCACTTTCGAAACTTCGATCGCCACTAAAGCAGACATTTGGATGTCAATTTTTTATTGTCAAAAGATATCCTGTGTGTGTAGTCCCGATCGTTGTCGCCAACTTAGGCTGCTGTTTGGAATTGAAGATGTTTTTTTTTAATGTTTTTCTCTTGAAATGTATCCTGTCATTAGGGAAAAGAATAGGCCAACTGGTAGCTAAATCCTCCCTTTACGAGGTAATAGATTATTTACATTTAGAAGAAGGGAGATGGAAAGAGCCATTCAGAGCTATATAGCACCATTGTGGCCGTACATTGGGCGTGTGTACAGCGATTGTGCAAGGGATCGAGCAAGGTCAAGCAACCGACCAGGAGCAATCAAAAGAAGCTTGCTATTATTAGGGTTTAGGGCTCAGTTCAGGGTTTAGGGTTCATGGTTTCAGATTTTAGGGTTTAGGGAAAAGGGTTTAGGGGTCAGGGTTCATGGTTCACGCACCGACTACAAGAAGTCAGCTATTATTAGGGTTTTGAGTTTAGGATTTAGGGTTCAGGTTCAGGGTTCATGATTCAAGGTTTAGGGTTTAGGGTCACGAACCGACTAGGAGAACCCCATTATTATTAGGATTTAGGGTTCATGGTTCAAAGTTTAGGGTTTAGGGATTAGGTTAATCGTACACATAATATGTCGTATCGACAGATGGCTATGTTGCCTATTGCATAGGATGGTGAATCGGTCGATGTGCATTTGTTTGTGTACGAAATCGCAAGTGCCAGATATTATTGTCCCAATTGCACGTCATCTGGATCCACCGCTTGTAAATGAGGTGCGCATCGAAGTCGATTAGAGTTCGTTTTGCAGATCAGATATGAAATGGAGTCTTCTTACAGATCAGATGCGGAACAGAGTCGAGCAGGGTTCTTCTTGCAGATCAAATAGGGAAGAGGGTCGAGCAAGGCTCACTTCAGAGATCAAATATGGAACAGAGTCCGAGCAAGGCTTACTTTGTAGATTAGGGTATGGAACAAACTCGAGGAGGGTCCGTTCTGCAAATCCGGTATGAAACACAGTTTCAGTACGGTTTCGTTTTGCGGTCCAGATACGGAATGTCGTCGAACAAGGATCCGTTTCGAAGATCAGACTTGGAACAGAGTTGAGCAGGGTTGCGTTTTGCAGACCGGTATGGAACAAAGCCGCGCATGGTTTCGCTTTGCAAAACAGACACGAAACAGAGGCAAAGTCATTCTCTTAGACTCGTGGAGTCTTGTGTTTGCCTTCTTCTCGAGTTTTGTGTTGAGACCATAAATTTTAGTCAATAATGTTTTCATGCATTCGTGTTTGAGAATAAAAGTATTATTTAAGAATGAAAAAAAAAAAACTCTAAAGTATGAAATAAACCATTCGTTTTCTTTAATAAAAAGAATATTTTTATTAATAATTTATAACTTTAAATAAAATAAAACGAAAATATATAATAACAATTATAAATGAAAATATGTGAGATTCTAACCTGAGTTCGTAGTATAAAATAGTATTAGTTTACCACTAGGCAAGACTTCAATACAAATAAATATTATTTAAAACTCTTAAAGTATGATACTTCTAATATTTACATTTGTTTATCTATCATTCACATATTCGCATTTGATATTTTAGACCTTTCTAAAACAAATATCTAGAAATCTCTAGAACATTGTGGAACAAATATTAAACCCTTCTAGAACAAATCTCTAGGAATAGAACATTCTAAAATCTTCTAAAAATCTCTAGGCTAATCCTATAAATAGAGACATATAGATCATATCAAATCAGTTGGAATCAAACTTTTCAGAACCAGGGAAGAGATTGAATGAATGAAGGAAGATGAGAAGAGAAGAAGAAAGGAGAGTGAATTGATAAAAGAATAATGGGTTTATTAGAATAGAATGGGTACAAAGATGAGGAGTTGGATACAGAAGGCTTGATGCTAAAGACTGGTGTGACACAGTTCTAAAAGAGAGATATAAAAGACTAGATGAAGCCATAAATTTGCGGGAAGATCTAGACGAAATGTTACATCATTTCATCTAAAGATATCTTCATGGATCCAGCGAAAGAAGACTTCTAATCGTTGTAATTATGCACACCCATCTTCAATAGCGTCTATATTTTACCAAATTCAACGAAACGTTTTATGGTGAACTATTTGAAAAGTAGTTGAAAGGTGGTGTTGGAAATAGAATCTGCAGATCCTTCTTTAAGCCGACTAAACAATAATACCATGCAGATACAATAGTGTACCGACTGAACAATAATGGTATTATTTAATCTCATGTGGAATATATTCGTATGGGCAACTTTTCTTGAGCTGTTTACACTCTCATGAGTGAAAACTTCTGATCGTTGTAATTATGCATACCCATCTTCAATAGCGTTCATATTTTTACCAAATTCCACAGAACATTGTATGGTGAACTATTTGAAAAGGAGTTGAAAGGTGGTGCTTGAAATAGAATCTGCAGATTTCAAGTATTCATTCTTGCATATAAAAAAAAAAGTATGAGATTTTAAGTTAATATTATGATCAGCTACTTCAATGGTTAGGTTTCCCCATAATGAAATATGAGATCCTGGGTTCAAGTCCAAGGGAAGTAACGTTCACTGATTCCTTATACTGTTTTAGAAGGTTTCAGAGTTTTCTTCGAATATAAAATCATTATATCATGAAAAAGTAGCCTTAAATACATTTTCTTATGATCAACGATCTCAATGATTAGGTTTCTTCATTATGAAGTACGAGATCTTGGGTTCAAGTCCAGGGGAAGCAATGTTCACCGATTTCTTATACAGTAACTTGATGAGAAGATCCCTAAAGAAATTGTCGCCATTGCTCAAAGGAATCCACAATAGTTAAAAGCTCCTTGTCTGCATGAACATCATAATTCATCTTTGTAGCATTAAATTTTTGTGAATGGAAAGTTATTAGATGAAGTTCTTCATCCTCTCCTAATTGTGATAGAATGTTTCCCAGTGCGAAATCAGACGCATCAGCTTCAATAATAAATGGTTGGGTTGGATTAACATGTGCCAACATAGGGGCTGAAGTAAATAATTACTTTAGAGCAAGAAATGTTTCTTCAACTTCGGATGCCCAAACAAAAGAGCAATGTTTTTGTGGTAGATGTATGAGTAGGAGAACTATCTCTGAATATTTTTTGATGAACTTCCTATAAAAGTTGGCCAACCCTAGAAAACACTAGATATCCCGCACTGATCTTGGTGTCTACCAATCTAGCATTGTTTGAACTTTTGTTGGATCTATTGAAACTCCATCAACGGATACCACGTAACCCACGAATTCTTCCTTTTTGTAGTCAGAACTACATTTTTCTAGCTTGACATAGAGACCATAGTTTTGTAATCGTTTTAGTACCTGGCAAACATGAGTTTCATGCTCTATTTGTGTCTGAAAATATATCATTACTAAGAACTGGTTGAAATGGAACTTGACTTGCTTGGACAAAATGGAACCATTACTAGGAATTGGTTGAAATGCGTTTTGATGGTCTAGCCAAATGACTCCAAATTTGGTCGAACATTCTAGTTTACCTCTTCTTCAAGTTGACTTAATACCTCAAATTTATTTGAAGTATTAGACTACTTAAATCATTGTTACATGTCTCAACAGAACATGACAGGTTTATCAAGAGCAGGGATTTGATTTACCTAGCGCCTTGGCCTATGGGGACAATTTATTGTTATATGCTTAGGGCCACCATAATATAAACAAAGTCGATTCACTCGGTGTCGTTGCTTTTCTTCATCTGATAATGGTCCTCTTCTACGTGTTGTGTCAATCTCCATTGATGTAGGTATATCTGCCGGAATTGGGGTATAAGTCGTCCTTGGAGTTTCTTGTGTTGTTACTGATGTATAAGTGGTTCCTCACCTTGACCTAGCTAGTAGTTGTTGTCATTCTAAACGTCGTTCAAACAACCAGTTGTAATATCGTACCACCCAGCTAATGGCTTAAGTAAGAGACTTGGGATCCTTGAGGATTGTAAGAAGGAATTCTTTTACATCATTCCGGAGTCCAAAACGAAATTGCTCTAATGTAAGGAGGCAAAAATTGGTAGCAGATGCTGATGTTGGTCGATCCCCTTGATGTAATCTTCGAAATTTGTTGATTTTTGTCCTTACACTATCAATATCTCTGAAACAAGCTTAAAACTCCTTGATAAACTCTTCAAAATTATTTAATAATGGAGATGTCTTCTCCAATAGTGGCGCAAAACCAAGATAATGTTGTTCCAGATAATACTAAGCCTACTCGTGATGCATCAGTTGGATAGCGTACCGGATGCATTTGTATTATTAATCATACTTGATTTAGGAAACCCTTAAATTGTGATCGAGTACCATCAAACTTGGTTGGGAGACTAATTTTCGGCTCTTTAAATCCTCTAGGTCTTTCTGTCCTTGTTTGTTGTACAACTATCGAAGTTGCCTCCAGTTGTTGAAGCCGTTGTGAAAACTCATCTTGTAACTATTGCTTCTCATTCGTGACCTTCTGTAAATCCTCCAATAACCACTGATTCTCCTGCTCGAGCACTACAAATTTGTCTTCTAGGACGAGGTATTGTTCTTGGCTAATGATAGCTTCGAACTGTCAAGGACAAGCAAATAGCATAAAAATACTATATGGGCCAAGCGAGTAGGATAATAAGGGAAGCTAGTGGAGTTAGAAAGGAAGTCAGTGATGACATCGAATGATATGCGTATAATGATTAGAATTGTATTAATAATTAGTTAGAGTATACAGAAGGCTAAGGGGAGCACAAGCAAGGTGTTGAACCAGAATGGTTCATCAAGAGTGGAGGGGCTCAATTTATAGGTCTTCTAGTGACTTGTATGTATATGCCACATGGCCCACATTCATCTGCATGGCACGACACGTGGCCACATGCCACACATTCACTTAAATTTCATGCACATCTACAATACTGCTTGTTCTAGAACATTACAATAATATTATATACATGATATGTTGAACTATGTTAGATTTCGCTATCTGTTAGATGAGGTCATTGGTTGGTTCCTTGGTAGTATATCACTTTTTCATGACACTTGTCAGGAACAAGCAAATAGTGTAAGAATACTATATGGGTCAAGTGAGTGGGATAATAAGAGAAGCTAATGAAGTAAGAAAGGAAACTAGTGAAGACAACAAATGATACGTAGATAATGATCGGAATTGTATTAATAATCAACTGGGGTGCGTATGGAAGGTGTTAAACCAAGATGATTAATCAAGAGTGGAAGGGCTCAATTTATAGGTCTTCTAGTGACCTGCATATATATGCCACATGACTAGCATTCATCTGCTCGACACATCACGTGGCAAACATGAACTTAAATTTTATGCACATATATAATACTACTTGTTCTAGAACATTATTTTATTATTATATGCATGATATGTCGAACTGTATAAAATTTTATTGTTTCCTAGATGAGGCTATTGCTTCGATCCTTGGTAGTTGATATCACGATATTATGACATTATTCTTCAAACTTGTCTCAATGACACGTTAAACTCGCGTGAACTATGGTCAACTAGGTGCTATTTTTTGTTTCAAAATTTGTGTCAATGTCGTGTCAAAACTGGGTTCTACTTTTGACATGCGTGTTAATATTGACTTGCAAGAAAATTTTTTATGAACAAATTTTGTGTCAATTTGTGCATTAACCCGAAATTCCCTTATAGTGATTAGTTTTGGTAGGAGGCAACGACTATCTCATGTTATTCACAGAACAGGTCACCTCACAAATACTTGGTTTAAATGCTCTATATACGATTTGGTTTGGGCATAAACCAAACCCTTAACGTCTAAGAGTTTTCGGAGTTAACATACTATCAATATATATCACTAAAGCAAGGAAAGAAACTTGATCTGCATGCAAATAAATGTATTATGGTAGCTTATGGCGAGCCCATGAGAGTGAAAGGCTATAAACTATTTTATCCTAAGATTGAAAAGTCTTTCTTTAGTAAGTCAATCACATTTGATGCAGAAACTTTATTTCAAACTCAACAAACACACCAGAGCCTACCCCAACCATGAGAAGAACAAACAAGGCTCCCCAAAACCGAAAGTGATAGAAATAACCAAATGGAAGCAATGTGTACCAACAACAAGCTCAACAATATCTATATAATAAGCGGTTACATGAAACCCATGTTCAAAACTCATTGCCTTCGATAACTTTTCATAAATCTAGTGGTGGTAAGCGTTCTTCAACAAACCTCCCATCAAGCTCCACATCTTTAGTAGTATGCTCAACATGCAATAGCAACGGCTCATCCTCCATAGAGAGCACCATAGTCGAACCCATGGTTACCATGGCTCTTTATGCTTCCAAACATCATTAACCTCTCAGCAACAAAAGAAAAGAAAGAATCCTTTAGCACAATCATAGCCACTCAAGAAAGCTCTACTGAAGACGGAGATGAAGAGATGGCGGAAAGAATCAAGACACCTCGAGCTTGCAAGAAGTCTAGGAGAAGGAAGCAAAAGCTCTGCATTCCAAGGGTGCTTCTGTTGCCACTCCTATGATCAATTTCCTCTCACCTCTAGTACTAAATCTGAACTACCGATACAGCTAAACAATAATTTCACTAAACCTATTGCATTCTAACAATATTGAGGACGGAGCGAGTGATGTTGAGGATTATCACCAAGGCTTTCCTATAGAGAATCCGAAGTTTCGTAGTTTGAAAGATAGAAACAGAGCCGTTAGAAGCGTTGGTAGCTGATCTCTCTCCCAAGATTGATTGTTTCCTTCACAAATCTTCAAACTACGGGTGACAATTATTTATCACTTAGTGTGGAAGAAGAGATTAATGGACCAGATATGGACAAGTGGAAAGAAGCAATGCAGCAAGAAATAGATGCATTACTGAAGAATTGGCACTTGGGAATCAGTCACACCACCAGCTAATCGGAACATTATTATAAACAAATGGGTGCTTACGAAAAAGTGTGATGCACATGGTATTTTACTTTAACTTAAGGCTTGACTTGTTTCTCGTGGTTTCTCTCAAGTTCAAGGTATTGACTTTAACGAGTTATTTGCACCAACATTAAAAATGGTGGCACTTTTAACTTATTTGTGCAATAAGTTTTATAGATCCTTGTATTTTATAGATCCCAAACACCAATATCAAGTGTGTAAATTAAAAAAATCATTCTATGGTCTTAAACAATCTCCACAAAGGTGTCACTTGGAGTTACATACTTACCTTGAATCTATTAGATTTACATATCTTTCAAGTAGATCCAAACTTATACATCCAAAAGGAAAGTAATGTTTTTATAAATCTTCGAGCATATGTCGGTGATCTTTCCATCACTTTAAATTCAGCTGCTAAAAGACAAGTTCTGTCCTCAGCATCAATTTCGTTCTCTTAAAAATCTACACCATAGTTCCTCGAAAGTCCAACCACACAACTTGAAATAGTACAATTCACATTATGCCCAAAAGCTAGCTCAGAGGACTTGAACCCTCGTATGGGATTCGCCATCATCACCATCATCACCATCATCATCATCATGCTGATCACCCTTATCACCCTTACCAACTTCATCATGCATAATCATCATCCTCATCACCCATCATAACCAACAGCATCATCATCACCATAATCACATAAATTATCATCACCCTCACCATCAATCATCCTCATCACCACCACCACCACCATCATCATCATTACCACCATCGTCATCATCTCCGTCGCGACCATGTTGCCGCTCGAGCCCACATTCGCGGACAACACGGAGTTGCCATGAATCGCGAAGCGCGCATCGCGCGGCTTGAAGCGCGTCGCACATTTTCCTTGAGAAATTACCAGTTAGATTCCTCTTGGGTGTGGATGAGAGACACGTGTGAAAAAATGATCGAAAAAGTGACAAGACTGTGGGGTACTTTTCGATAGACAAACATTATCGATCGATTTTATGTGGTATTTTGTGGGACGATCAAGCCCTGTCAGATACTATTGAATATACAAGAAGAAGATGAAAATGGGCGGCCATCGGCAGCAGAAGCTACTGATCTGCCTCATAATCCTCCAGATCCCTGTCGTCCTGCTCCTACGGTCGGCCGAGGATCATGGGCACGATATTGACGACGATGAATATCGACATCCTCATAATCCTCGGATCGTATTGCCGATGAATTGTAACAGTGGTGCAACAATATTCCCCACGATCTTCTTGTTCGGCGACTCGCTCAGCGATACGGGCAACGGGCCATTCGTCAACCACACAACAGCCTGCAAGCTGCCATACGGGGAGACGTTCCCGGGCTACGCCGATGGCCGCTTCTCTGATGGCCGCACCATCGTCGGCGACTTCCTCGGTCAGTACTCAAATCATGCCCTATTCTGGGCCAATTTTGGTCTTAGAAAACGCTAATATATCTTTCTTTCTTTATTTTTCTCATTTATTTTGTACTTTGGATGATTGGGTATACATCTCACTGCTGTGTCTTTAGTCTTTTGGGCCAATTTTGGTCTTAGAAAACATTAATATATCTTTCTTTCTTTCTTTTCCTCATTTATTTTGTATGTTGGATGATTGGGTATACATCTCATTGCTCTCACTGCTGTATCTTTAGTCTTATGGGCCAATTTCGGTCTTAGAAGTCATTAATATATCTTTCTTTCTTTCTTTTTGTCATTTATTTTGTACTTTGGATGATTAGGTATACATCTCATTGCTGTATCTTTAGTCTTACGGGCCAATTTTGGTCTTAGAAGACATTAATCTTTCTTTCTTTGTTTCTTTTTCTCATTTATTTTGTACTTTGGATGATTAGGTATACGTCTCACTGCTTTATCTTTAGTCTTATAGGCAAATTTTGGTCTTAGAAGACATTAATATATCTTTCTTTCTTTCTTTTTCTCATTTATTTTGTACTTTGGATGATTAGGTATACGTCTCATTGCTGTATCTTTAGTCTTATGGGCCAATTATGGTCTTAGAAGACATTAATATATCTTTCTTTCTTTCTTTCATGCCCTTGCCCATGCCCATGCCCATGCGTAAATCGATATAACATAAGTTGTTGCATCGGCATGGGTTGATTGATTGATTGTACTAGTCTGATCGATCTAGATTCCATTGAACGATGATCGACCGATCGTCGATGATGGATGCCATATAACTTGTGCAGCCAGCTATCTCGGGCTCCGCCCCGTCAATCCGTGGCTCGACGTCTTCCTCGACTTCGACGAGGGTGCCAACTACGCGATCCCCGGGGCCACCGTCCTCCCCGACTTCATGCCCTTGGGCCTGCCCCAGCAGATCCAATGGCACCTCGACCTCGTCGCCGAGGTCTGGAACCGCACTACTACTAACGACTACTCGCGAGTGCCATCGGTGCTAGCATCACCTTCCTCCTCCTCATCATCATCAGCTTCTGTGGCTAGGGAAGATCATGATCGGAGCACTCTATCGAGTTCCTCGGCTCCAAGTTCCGAGCGGAAGCGGCTGCCCAGCCGCGAGTCGCTGCACGACGCGCTCTACGTGCTTCACATCGGCGGACTCGACTACAAGCTCTCGTACAACGACCAGAGCCTGCCCATGGAGTACGTCAACGCCAGCGTCGTGCCACGGGTCGTCGCGGGATTGAGGGACGCGCTCGAGGTATTATCGTCAACAGTCAACCAATCAATCAAAACAATGAAATGCGTAGCAACACCGACTAGTGCTCCTAGTTATACATACTTCCGCAGTTACAAGGAAAGAAAGAAAAGCTGGGAAAATTACGAATAAACGCCTAACAAAATTATAAATTACATTTTAACGCCTACCAAAACTAGAAATTATAAATTAACACTTAGTTTTGAGATTAACGCGCAACTGATTGATTAACACCAAATCAAGTAGTTGTGAATCCAATTAACATCAAATTAGATAATTGACTAAGGCTTAATCACTTGACTAAAACCAAATAAAGTTTTAATCAATCAATTAGATTCTAAAATTATTAACTTTAGTTGGTCGAATGTAGTAAGGGAATCAATTGGGATCAATATGTGGGAAACGATTAGGAATAAAATCGATACTAGCGGAATTAATTGGGTGTTGATTTTTACTAGAGGATGAGATCGGGCATTAATTTGTAATTTAGTATTTCAGTCAGCGTTACAATGTAATTTATAATTTGGTTAGGCGTTTTTTGGTAATTCTCCCAAGAAAGATATGTTAACTGTCTTCTAAGACCGAAATTGGCCCATAAGACAAAAAGTACAACAATGGGCTGTGTACCCAATCATCCAAAGTACAAAAAAAAAACATAAAAACTGAGAACAAACAACAGAAGATCGGATCCCACAGCTGGATATGTATGTAGAACGGGATGAGTCGTACGCAACGGAGTAACTCATCCCTAGACTGTGAATCGATACTTTGTCGAGCTCGTGCACCAGACGCTGTATGAGAGTGCAGGAGCTCGGAAGTTGGTGGTGATGGGCGTGGAGGCGCAGGGATGCATTTCATCTATGTTGGGCACGTTTCCGGAGCTGGAACGGGATTCGAGCGGCTGCGTCACGGCCATCAACAGCATCTCATGGAACAGCGCCCAGCAGACGCTGGTCATGCTGCGCGAACTCGCCCAGCTTCGGCCCGATGCCAGCTACACGTTCGTCGATCTGCACTCTGCCACGCTCCACATCGTCGATCATGCCCACGCCTTCGGTAATCGCTTCCCCCAATCCAATCTCGTATAATTTACAACCCAATCCCCGATCGCAACGTTGCGATTTTAACGGTGACGCAGAACATTGTGCCGTCTGGCATTGCAGGATTCTGGGAGCCCTACAACGTTTGCTGCGGCGCTGGCCCTGGATACCCATACGGACGTTCCCCGTCGATCCTGTGCTCCAACGACACCGAATCGCTGTACGTGTGTCCCGATCCCATCACCTACATCAACTGGGACGGGCTCCACTTCACGGATTCCTTCAATTTCCAAGTCTTCAACCACACATTCCTAACCGGGGCCTTCATGTACTCCATCCCATCCTCGGATAGCATGCCGCTCGTGCCCGCCACCGCAGCGTGTCAAAGAAGAAGTGAACCTCCGTGTAAATGGTATCTCTGACCATAGCTTCTAGCGGCCAGTGTGTATACGTCTGCAATGGCGAAATTATTTAAATATTTCTATATGATAGTATGAGTTACACGTAATAGTAAATATACTCTAGTACCGTTACTAGAATAATATGAGACCTCTGTTACAAATTAGTTAATCGCGCAGTTATATGTGTGTCTATACTTTACGATGTACCTTAATTTTTTTTGTCATGATACATAAATTGAAAAGAGTTACTCTTAAAGTTACTTTCTAACTCTTAAAGTTAGAGTAATTTGCAAGTCAAAGAAAAAATCAAGCCCATTTCTTCTGCATCAAAGCTAGACACATAAGATGTTGCTTCTCAATAAACCTAAGGAATAACATCATTTTTTAAGTTGCAAATATTTTGTTGCACCAACAAATGCTAAATGCGAAGAGTAATGGTATCATGTATATTGAATTTTTCAAAGAAATTTAATGCAAGTGAATCTTTGATCTTGCAAGTTTGATTTATTTCTAACATCTCTTGAAAATGCTTCTTGATTAGTTGTCTCAAATTCGAATCAATTTTTTATGTACATGTGCTAAATTATCAACTTAGGTAATTGAATGCTTGTAGGAGACTATTTTGTTCACATTGTATTGACAATGCTCTATATATATTTTTGTATAATTGGTCATAAGTTTTGACCAATCATTTACTAATGTATAATCTTTAGTATCATTGTAAATTCCTTATAATTTAGAATATAGTGAAGCAAAAACCAATTATCTCAAATGTGGATGTGAGTATTGAGGTTATTAATGTCTATTATAACATAGTATTCTTACATGGGGATTAGTGTTACGGGTTTGAAAAATTTACATTGTATGAAATATTGCCTTAGAATTCAATCATTTCTCTTCATTAAGGGGTTGCCTAAGTTGGTTTATTTGTCACATGACTAGATGCAACCTTACGAAAGGATAAGGTATGGGATATAATACTTTCGCTGGCCCGGCCACCTTACGGAACGTTGTTAGCCCTTCAGATGAAGACTAAGACTTGGTCGTGGTTAGATACGAATGGAGACACGACCGTGAGATCACGACAATAAACAACAGGATTATCCGTTGTCTCGACACCACACGACTCTACGATTAATATGATTAATCATAGACTCCGATTATTCGAAGACTTCGACTCTTGCCCAGACAGGACACAAGAACACTCGATTGGCGCAAAGCTCCTCTATTATTAACAAATCCTGCTTCCGGCTATTTTCGGACTCTGTACAAGACAGACCATATGGCCTTATATACAACCTTGGCACCCTTTCGGATCACCAAGTCCCTATGTACATCACGTCGGTTCGGATCTCCACGTAACTCTCCGATTTTTCGATTTCCCGACTGTGTCTTATTTCGTGATATTACGAATTTACGACTATAGCAAAAAAAAAAAATTTAAAATATGTACATCTCAGTCCTCATTCAGGACGTGCAAAATTGACGGCTCCGCCGACTCCTCATTCTCTGCGTCATCTTCTCCTGAAGCTTCGTGTTCTTGCACTGTCGGAACGACCGGTTCCGCCATAGCTACCATTTCCGTGTGCATCTGCTGAACAAGCCCATTGTGTTGCTCTAACAACTTCGTAATCTCCTCCCGATGGTTGAGAGCAATCCGCATGAAGTCTGTTGTTAGATTTTTCTGAACAGCTTCGCAGTTGGCCTTATCTAGCTTCCAAAATCCGGGTCCTGTAGATCCCGATTGGCCTTGTTTGCTCGCAATACCTGTAATTCCACCGCTTGTTCGGACCATCCCTACAGTGCCGTAGCCGTGGCGACCTGAATTGCAGCATTCGTCCGTTCTCGGAATTTCTCCACAATTTTCTTCAAATTTGCTTGCGCCACAAACGATTTCTTTCCGAGTTCACCTGTTAGGCGAGCGATTTCCTTCTGTTACGTTTCTTGGGTCGTCCGAGCTTTCTTCAAATCCTCGACTGTTGTGGACGAAGGACGTCAGGCGGAACAAGCGCTGGCTTCCAGCAGTATAGTAGAGGCGTCAAGAAGAGGGTTGATGCAGAGAGAAGATCAGATTTGAAAGAGGAGGTTTCAGATCTGAGCCGGTCCGATATGGCGGCCAAAGACACGAGAGAGTTAGAGAGAGAGACAGACACAAAATGGAACTACCATTAACTGAAGTTGGAGCAACCAACTTTGGACGACCATACAAGTCTGGTATTAATACCCCCAGGCTAGGGCTCAAGCCATTCTGGCATATTATATATATGGCCCGTCCACTTATGGACAATGCGAACACGGCCATTAGATGCCCGCATTCGACACCGACTGCCACCGATATCTCCATTTTCAAGGGTCCTAACTCCTTTTGAGCTTGTCGGTGACGTCGGACAGCCGTGTCCCGTTCTTGCCTGAGATTCTTCGTTTCCACGTTCAGACTCTCCACGACCTTCTTCAATAGACTATTTTCCTCGCTCGTGCTCTCGACATCCGCCACTAGTCGAGTCTGAATACGCTTCCACGTTTCCTTGTTCTTCTGATGTTGGTTGTTCAACATGGAGAACGCATCCGACATTTTCTGTTCGTTTCTCCGAGCCTCGGCCGCATCGTCTCTGAGTATGCCGATTCGTCGTTTGAACGATCAAACATCTCCTTGCATCTCCCTTAGCTGACTCCGGAGTTGCTCCACGTTCGTACGGTTCCTGCGTTCTGCGTCTAATTCCGCCCGTACTCTCGACAACTCCGTGTCCTTTGCTTCCAAAGCCTTTCAGAGCACCGCCTACCCCTTCTTTGCTTCCGACAGAGCCGCGACCTTCCGTTTTAAGGCCTCCTCTATCGAAAACGGGCATCTAATGGCCGTGTTCACACTGTCCATAGCTGGACGGGCCATATTTGTAATATGCCGGAATGGC
>JBBBWG010018257.1:0-12020 GCA_037176905.1 Azolla pinnata
TGCATATGTCGATATCCCCTTGCCTCAGTGTGCGAATTTTATTGATTGTCATCCTTATACTATCCGTGTCCCCAAAACAAGCTTTAAACTCTCTCATAAATTCTTCAAAGTTGTTGAGTAGGGGAGAATTTGCTTCTAGCAACGGAGCAAACCATGAAAATGTCGTGCCAGTCAATAAAGTGCTCACGAACCCGACTTGAGAGGATTCCGCCAGATATCACGTGGGATGCATCTGAATTACCAACCGCACTTGATTGATAAAACCTTGAAAATGTGCGCTTGACCCATCGAATTTAGCTAGAAGGCTAATTTTGGGCTTCTTTATAACTCCTTGGCCTTTGACTTTGACTTGTTGTAGTGCTACTATTGCGGAGTCCAATTGTTTAACCGGCCTTCGTGTAAACTCTTCATGTATTTGTTGCTTCTCAATAGAATCCTTCTGTAAATCTTTAAGCAACGTTGATTCTCCAGCTCCAATGAAGCAAACTTTCTTTTTAAATCTCCATCTCCGTAACAAGGGCAAGGTATTCTTGTGGGTTGCTAGCAACCATGGTTAATTACTAGTATTTGTGGAAGAGTGTAAAAGAGAAGAAGTTCGAATCAAACTGTCAGAACTAGGGAAGAGATTGAATTATTGAAAGAAGATATAAAAAAAGAGAAGAGAAGAGGAGAGTGGATTGATAAAAGAATAATGGGTGTCGAAACCAGGGAAGAGATTGAATGATTAAAGGAAGATATAAGAGTAGAGAAGAAGAGAGGAGAGTGTATGGATAACAGAAGAGTGAGTTTATTAGAATAGAATGAGTACAAAGAGGAGTTACATACAAGAAAGGCTTAAGGTTGAAGACTGGCGTTGATTCAAACTGATTTGATATGATGTATCTGTCTTGATTTATAGGATTAGCCTAGAGATTTCTAGAAGGTTCTAGAATGTTCTATTCCTAGAATATTCTCGCATGTTGTAGAAGGTTCTAGAATGTTCTAGAAAGTTCTAGAGTTTTCTCTAAATACAAAAATCACATAGCCTTTAACATTTTACATCATGATAAACTACTTCAATGGTTAGGCTTCCCTATTATGTAGTATGAGATCCTAGGTTCCGATTTTGGATCCTAGGCTTAAGGCTGAAGACTGGTGTTGATTCGAACTGATTTGATATGATATATTTGTCTCTATTTATTAGATTAGCCTAGAGATTTCTAGAAGGTTCTAGAATATTCTATTCCTAGAATATTCTAGAATGCTCTAGAAGGTTCTAGAATGTTTTATTCCTAAAAGGTTCTAGAATGTTCTATTCCTAGAATATTCTAGGATGCTCTAGGAGGTTCTAAAATGTTCTAGAAAGTTCTAGAGTTTTCTCTGAATACAATAATCACTATATCATGAAAGAGTAGCTTTTAACATTTCACATTATGATAAGTTATTTCAATGGTTAGGCTTCCATATTATGTAGTAAGAGATCGTGGGTTTAAATCCAGGGGAAGCTTAGTGCTCATTGATTCCTTACAATAGGTTTATTAGAATAGAATGGGTACAAAGAGGAGTTTAGATACAATAAAGGTTTAAGGTTGAAGACTAGCATTGATTTGATATGATCTATATGTCTCTATTTATAAGTTTTTATAGATTAGCCTAGAGATTTCTAGAATGTTCTCTACCTAGAATATTCTAGAATGTTCTAGAAAGTTCTAGAAAGTTATAGAGTTTTTTCTGAATAGTCATGATAAGTTACTTCAATGGTTAGATTTCCCTATTATGTAGTTTAAGATCTTAGGTTCAAGTCCAGGGGAAGCCTAGTGCTCATTGATTCCTTACTAATCATGTGTAGACAACATCTCGAAGCGACTCTCCAATTTTAAGAACACTTCAAGCACCTTGAACCTTTAGTTCAAAATCTGCACCCAATCCTCAAAACCCCTCCGTGTCGCTTTAGAAGATTCTTCTATTGCATATGTTGTTTTCAATGTTTCGTCAAATGTCGGGCAAGTCGGGTGTTGTCACTGCAACTCATGGAGGCTCCCCTAAAGACAATTCATAGCCACCTAGTTCAAGAATATGACTTGAAAGCCCTTAGAGATTCCGCACCGTAGCATCTCCACCTTGTATTCTCACAAATAGCGAGACACATCCTTCCATTGAATTGTCCATTCCACTTGACAAGCCTTTCGATTACTGACGCGGCCTTCGACTACACACACTGCTCCTGAACTATCTTCTTGAATAGTACCATCATATTGATCTCCGCTGCCTGATTCTCCATCTCCTTGTCACCCGCTTCACGTCAAATTTATTACTTGATGTTGTGTTTTGGAGTGTTGGATCTTCGCGTGAGTTGGGTGATGACTACCGGGGTCCTAGACGAGGAGAGGAAAAGATTGAAAGAACGGAAATCAAGATGAATGTTTAATCCTCAAGCATTTCTGATCCAACAACCGATGATAATTCTTTCTGATGAAGACTAATGTTGATTTGATGATTTGATGACTTGATGAATAAGGCTTCAACTTGCCTTGTTTATATAACGATACAAAAGTGCAGGCTAGCCATGCATGTGTTCATGCACACTTATTGTGCATGCACTCATGCACACTAGTCGTGCATGTGTGCTTTTCTTGTATGAAATGCATGTGAATTTAGCTTTAAATATATTTTTATTTATGAGACATTAGTCTAATGAAAAACTCGAAGTCTTATAATATAAAAGTATAAGGTTCAAGTTCTACTTTGTCCACTTATAATATTTGTTCTTTTATTTTACTAATTTAGGATATCTATTTATCTATCCTCATGTTCTCACTATTTGGAATGGGTATACCGTGTACACTACCACTACGACAGCAGAGGGAGCGCTACAAGCATCAGGTTGCCGATCATATGTTCACTACCAAGCAGCATCAGCAAGACCCAACTGGGTGCACGCCAAGAGGCTGAAGAACTTCGTGCCAAGGCCAGGGAGGCACAATGGCAGGATGCCACCAATAGAACACTTCCAATGCCACACACACACACCACATGGACACTACGAAGGTGACTGTTCTCGAGGCTAAGTGATTGTTCTCGAGGCAAAGATCACAATAGTGGGATCAGCGACCGCCAGGCTTGGGTAGTGCTTGGAGATCTAAGTGAGGGCAAAGTTACATCATCAGCAGAACCTAAGTGCTACTTTATGAGAACTAAGAAGATTCAAGACCCGGCCGACAACATGCATTGTACATTTGGCCTAAATAATGAAGGCAATGGTGTGAATTCCTACTAACAGTATGCAATGAAAGTCGCACACAAGGGATTGCAAAGATTTGAAGATGATTTTGTAGTCACTATAAGTGATCTTAGTATGTTATTCACAATGAATGATTGTAAAGAAAAGTGACAACTTCTCATGATCAGCCACACATGTGGTAAGGATATTATGTTGCTGGCAAAATTTTAAATGTTTTGTCGAAATGTTGTGAATCATGACCATCCTAGTAGCATGAGCCATCTCCAAAAGATGCATGTTATAAGTGACTAACGGAGATTATATATCTGGACTTCTAAATATTCCATAAAATATGTGTTGATATAACCTCCCTTTTCTAATCTCTTTAGACTATGATCTTCAGCTTCCCAAGACAGCAACATCCTCGACCATTTTATGAAAAAACAGATTCTATAGTTGAATCATACATAGTATAACCTCCAACTACATTTCTGCAAATGTTGTTTATAATTGTGTGTAACGGCATGTTGAATTGTATGACATGTATGCATGCCTTTAGATTTCTTCTAAAATTTGTCAAGAAATTTTTCTACGATCTTAAATCTAGTAGTTTAATTGGAAAAAGTAATGTTCAATAGGTTTTCCTTGTTTTGCATCGGTATGCCAGATCAATAGAATTCCAAAGGGTTTCAATTGAAGGAGCGTAAGGGCAAAAAGACCCAAAATCAGACCACTTGCTATGATCATCAATAGAAAAGGAATCAAGATTAACATAAACATTTTTCCCAAACATTGAAACAACTGTTACTCTTAGAGAATAGGAATCATGGAGGTGCATGCATTCTTTGACTAACTCTAAATAAAATTCCTTCCTAGGGGATCCACCTCAAATTAAAGAAGTATCAAACCTTACTTCCAATCTCACGATCACCTAACAAAAAACTTTCCAAGTTCTGAAATAATCTTAAAAATTAGAGGACGTAAAATCTGACCAAAATAGTTAGTATTGTTAAATCTGCTCCACCATAATCCTGGTGGCTCCTCTTAAATGAGTACTGCCAACTACTCCAAGGCCAAGCATATGCTCACGCCAGTTGAGTATTTCCGTCCCCTAGCATACCATCCAAAGAGCACTAGCTTACCCCCTTTCATTATGATGGCCATCATTGGACACTGTGGAGACTCTATCGGTTCGGTTAGGCTCTATTCACTGGAATTCGATTCATATGGTTAAACTTTTCATGTCTTGTATCCGTCTTCAGTCCTTTGTGCAAGGGCGATCAATGTACTTAACCACCCTCTAATTATCCATTCTATTCTATCTATTTTACATTTAATATTCAGGATTACAATACGCACGAATCGGTTCCGGTTGTGATCTCAAACCCCTTGCTTCAATATCAATCCAATGCACTTTGGACCACCGGTACGAGTAACCAACCGGAAAGAGGCCTAACCCATGATGAATGCACGCATTGCAGTATTTGGACCACAACCATTGACCAAGAAGACGAAATACGAAGAAGATTGTCTACTGTACTTGACAAATATATACATATGTATCTAAGGTCCAGAAAACAAAAAGAGAATAACGATCATTGATGTATCCAGTTGGGCTCGCATGAACAGTGTGTACGTGTATATACGGTTCTAACTCGGAACGCCTAAATCCTGAGTAATAATTGCTCTTTTATTCATTAATTTGTCATCTTACTTAGCTAGCTAGCTAATAGCCCATGCAGTGGAAAGAGGAACGGATGAATGAACGAACGAATGGGTTGCGATGAATCTGAGACTGTGAAATTGAGAGCCATCACCAAATAACCAACACAAAGAGAGTAGAAGTTATAGATTGTTTGATGACAAATTTGATCTGTTTTGGGTGTGAGGCCTGGCTGCTGCATGCAGGAGGATATTGATTTTGGAGGAGGATCGATTAGATTCTGCTGGGCAACAGCAGCAGCAGCAGCGCCGTGTACATGCATACATAAACTACATGCGCGTGGTACACAAGAGGCGCTCCCCCCTTACGTAACTCTGGCAAAGAAATATGGTACGAGCTGTTTTCTTCTGCCCTGCCTACCCTGATCTGAATTCCGTCCATTTCCTGGCCTTGAAGCTATCTGCAATGAAGAAGAGAGAGAGCTTCAACTTCCACCTCGTCATTCTTGGTTCTTGTTCGTCACAGTCTGAGGCATCTCGTGTATTTTCTAGGCCGGAAGCGAAGCGTTTGAACGGTGAGGATCACATCCATTTCCTCAGCCTTAAAGTTGAGAAGGAGGGAGAGAGGATCCGCATCCTCTGGTCAGGACACAGAGTTTCGCCTTCGCCACCGATCGTTAAGGTCAGTTGTGGGTGGTGGTTGATTCGAGTTGAAACGAGTAGTAGTAGTGGCGGGGTTCCGGGGAGCTGGAGGCGGCGGCTCAGAAGAGGAAGAGCTCTGTCGGCGTGACCCAGAAATGCTTTTCAGCGTCAAGTTGAGCTTCTTGGAGAAGCTCGAAGTCGAAGCGGGCCATATCGAGAAGAAGAAGCCTTTCTTCTTGGGAGCTTTGCCGTCGAGCTGCTGTTGGAGAGCGGAGCAGTAGGAGCGGAGGCCCACAAAGTCGGCCTTCATCTGCTGGACTTCTAACTGCAGCGCTCGAACGTCGGCGCTGTAGTGATGGTGGTGATGATTGTGAATGGACCAGGCGTCTCGAGTAGAAGTCGAGGAGGAGTACTGAGGATCGCTGTCCGAAGTGCTGGCTCTCGCAAACTGGGTCAGCGCATGGAGGGAGGGAGTGCTGCTGCTCATCATGCTGCTGCTGCTGCTGCCCATGTCGGCGGCGAAGCTTAACAATTCGGGCGAAGGAGCCCCCCTGAGAGCGTTGCGTAGCTTCATGTGCTCCGAGAAGACGACCCTTATGACCGTGTGCAACGGCACCCGCTCGTTCTGCGACACGTGCACGCATGACTCCATCGACAGCTTGTGCACATCTAGGCTTCGGCACACTTGCTTCCTCTCCGCTTCTGTGAGCTCGGGGTGAACCTGCACAAACAGATTTTGCATTACTAGCTTGCCTTGCATTATTCTCTACTGTGCATGTGCATTTATATTTACGCAGATCCATAGCTTGTGCAGAGAGAGCGTCTATCTGAAAAAGAAAACAAGACCGCAGACGCGGGGCCTCTCGTGCGTACCTTCAAGAAGGTGTCCATGGCTTTGTAAAGGCCATCATAAGAGGATCTGGCACTCCCTGGAAGCACCTCGATCAGCTCTACAAAACTCTGTAATCCCACCTTCGAATCGCTGGCCACATGACACAGATATCCGTCCAGGAGTTGCGCGATTTTGGCTGAATTCGCTGCAGACAATGTAGCTGTCACGCTAGGACTAGGATTGAGCAGGGGATCAGGCGACAATAGACCACTTTCCTGATGAAGAAGAAAGGTCCGAACCATTCGATGGATCATCGGCACATCCCTCCAGCATTCGTACGTCGCCAGATTGGAAGGCGGAAGAAGATCTGTCAAAGAGATTCTGTCCAAGTGCACAGCCACCCTCTTCTCGAGATCTCCACGGCAAACGGACGCGACCCCCAACATGTTTGCCGCTCGAAGCAAACGCAGTTGAAACCCTAGGGGAACCGCATCAGGTTCTGAAGGAAGCAGAGCGATGATGGTCTCTACGAATGCACGCTGTTTGCTTCTGGCCCTGGGCAAATCCTCCACGTCCGAATTGACATGGGAGGGAAGAAGCGGGAACCCCCGAAAGGTGACGTTGTGATCTCCATCGCCGGACTCACGATCTGCAGCAGCGAAATGGGCATCTTCTTCATTATCATCCGCAGCTGCTTCTGAATCCTCATCACCACCAACTTGGCTGCTGATCTGCGGCATTCCCAGAGCGGATCTGGTAATTACATAGCTGGGGTTGATTTTGGGAGCCTGCACAGCATCATCGTACTCTTCCAAAAGGGAAGGGAGCCATTTCAGGGCATAGCAAGTGATAGCGGACCCAATTAAGTCGGCTCGCATGCCTTTAGCCTTAATGGCGTTGACGGTTCGGAGGAAGTGGTCGATGCTGAGGAGGCAAACATCATGGAACCACCAATCGTGGGGGGGGACGAGATTGGGAGATGCAGTTTGGAGTGGGGGGGGGGCGTGCGGGGGCCGGTCAGAAGTGTCATCGATGATGAAGTTGCAGCAGGCAGGAGTCGAAGAAGAAGAAGAAGAAGAAGATGATGATGATGTTGTTGTTGTTGTTGCAGCGGGAGGGCTGGTGCCGGACCAGCGGATGCGTGAAGGGTCGGTGCAGGAGGCCTTCCAGGCGATGGATTCGATGCAGCGTTGGACGATGTGGAGGGTGTTGGCGCAAGAGAGGAGGTCCGGCGAGGAGCAGCTGCGGAGCACGGAGATGGAGTGGTTCCAGGAGGGAAGGACGCGCGTGGACAGGAACCGCTCTGTCTGAGCCACCAGGTTCAGATTCTGCACCGCCTGCGGCTGCTGTTTCTGCTGCTGCGGCTGCTGCGGCTGCACCTCCTCCTCCTCCTCCTCCTCCTCCTCCTCCACCAGCTCGGCCTGGCCATGGCGAGCACGATGACGATGACGGTGATGATGTTGATGCTGCTGCTGCTCCAGCACCTGCTGCTCCTCCTCCATCTCCAAGTAGTGGGCGGCGCAGCGCAGAGCCGCCACGTTGGCCACCGTGATGCGCACGGGCACCCCGTAGCAGAACTTGGCCGCCAGCTCGAACGCCGCTGGCCCCCCCGGGAAGCCCTCCAGCCGAATCCCGCCTCTCTCCGTGTCCCGGCTCTCGAACACCAGCCTGTTCAGCAGCCCGCTCCGTGACAGCAGCGGGAACTTCGCCCAGCATCCAAGGAACAGCCACCAAATTTTAGTTAGGCCATGACAACTACATTCCGCACAGCAAACACGGCACGATTTCTGAGAGATTCAGCTCCCTCCTTCTTCATCATTCTTGATCGGGAAGATGTTCCTACCCCGAGCCCTCTGGGAGAGAAAAGACCATTATTCGGGATCAGAAAAGGAGGGGCTCTTCCTACATTCAAGCTCAGATCAGATCAGATCAGATCAGATCAGATCAGAGAATTTGTGGTTCAATTCTTGTAAGACAAGAGCGCGCGCGCGCGCGCGAGAGAGAGAGAGAGAGAGAGATTTGTCTGCGCCCGAGCAGGAAGGCTTGTTTCGAGACATAGACAACGAGACAGTGAGAGACAGGGGCGCGCGAGAGAGGGGCGCGCGAGAGAGGAAGATGTTCTTACCTTATGAAGATGAAATTCTGTGGAATCCACTTCTACTCGCAGGTCACTCTGAAGAGATGTTGCGACAAACCTGTGAAGACATGTAGATGGATTAGCACAGCAGCAATGTGGCCATGGCCATGATCTTCTCAGACAAAAACGAAAGAGAAACAGATAACGGGGGAGGAGACGTCGCAGGAAAGGAAGGACGTTTGTTTACCATGCTTGCCCATCCTTGGCACAATTCGCAGTCTCTGAAGGACTGATGAGGAGTTGGACCTTCGTTGGAGCCTTCTTCTGCTGATCTGCGGCTGAAGAAGCAGCTAACTCAACGTCGTCTGTGGAGGCGCTCATCACAGGCAGATGAGAAAGCGTCTGGTGGTCTGCGACTGAGCAAGTTGGGCTGAGATTCTCAGATCCAGATTGAACTACTGGATGAGAATAGTAGTACTACTAGTAGTAGTAGAAATAGCAGATGGGTCGGGTCGATGAGATCTTTGCACAGGATTGGTTGGGGATGTCTGTTGAAAGAAAGACCAGAGAAACGGCCTTCTACTCCTTCCTCCTGTGATCTATCTACGTATGAGGGAGGAGGGAAACGATCCAGCAGCAGCTACTTGAGAATGGATTGCATGACTAGGACTAGGAGGCTATTGCTTTGTGGAGCCGAAGCAGAGACACTGATAATGCTCTGCAGCAGCAGCAGCAGCAGCAGCACTATATTTGCCCTTGAAACCCAAAATCCTTGAATGTTGCCGAGTGGCCAACACAACGCTCTGTGAGTCAGACAGAGAAATTATGTACATCGGAAATGAATTAAAACTAGTGTAATGTATACAGCTCAAGCTGCTGCGGTTGAGGTCGCCATAGCCATACATAGCCTGCAAAAGTACGGTTTGCGAGTTAAAGAGATATATAGTGATCTCCTTGGACGTGAAAGCTTTCGGGTCTACTTACTACACACACAAGCCAGTAGCAGGGAAGGGAAGGGAAGGGAAGGGAAGGAAAGGGGAGGCTTCGTTGTTGGTTTGGTTCTTTCTTTCTCGTTCGAGCAGTAGCAGCAGCAATTAAAATCTCTCTGTGTGCTTTCTCCTCTCAGTTAGGACAGAATTAAGTAAGTAACTACTGAGTAAGAATGAAAACACACACAGATAGCTAAGCTCATGCATTGGATCTATAAGGCTACTGTTATTATTATTATGATTATTATTATTATGGAGGTCACACAGACACAGCAAAAAGGAAGCAAATCAAGGAGAGAGATGTGAGAAGTGAGAGATGCGAGCGTGCGATATCAATACAAATGCCGAAGAAGAAGAAGAAGAAGCAAGGGGAGGGGAAATGGGGGTGCGTGCATGCGCGCGCGCGCGTGTGTACATACATGCTTGCTGCTCTGCTGCTGCTGATTTGGCGGCTGCGGCTACAGCTGGCGGCGTATGTATATATTTGTATGTATCATAAACACAAGGATAGATAGTTAGTAGATGTAGAGAAATGAGTGTGGCCCGAGAAAGAAAGAGAGAAACAAAGATCCTGGTCAACATTCTTCTTCTCCTTCTTCTTCTTCCGAATCCCGAATCCTCCTCCGCCTCCTCCGTCAGTCAGTCCGTCAGTCCGACCTCGGTTTCTTCGTCGTCGTCGTGTAACAAAATCCACATCCCCCAGTAACAGTAGGCAGCATATGCTTGCATCGCATAGAGTTTGGAGAACGAGGAATGAACATGGTAAGAAAAAGAGGCTATAGTAAAACAAATTGTAACGGTACAGTATCTATCCATCATGTATGTATGTATGTATTTGCTTCTCTCCGCCGATCAAGCAGCGATGCTACGTATGTGCATGCATAGAACAGGCATTCTGCTGCTTCACTACTTCTAGTTAGAGCAGTGTCTAAGTAGTTAGTGAGTTAGTTAGATGACCTGCATTTATTTATATTTTTTACGGCGCACACCATTTCCATACCATACCATGCCACACATAGCAATGGGTAAAGTTTGGCTTGACCAAATTTTTTTATTTATTTATGTGAGAATTACAAAAAGAAAACGACTAACAAAATTATAAATTACATTTTAACGCTCGCTATAATAAAAAATTACAACTTAACGCCTCTAATCTCTACAAATTAACACCCAATTAATTCCGCTAGTACTGATTTTATTCCTAACCTCTTCTCACTAATTGTGATCCTAATCAATTCCCTTACTGATTTTATTCGACTAACAAAAGTCAGTGATTTTAGAATCTAATTAATTTTCTTAATGTGTTAATTTGATATCAATCATGTAATTGAGCGTTAATCAATTAACTAATTTGATGTTAATTTAACTCACAATTAATTGATTTGGTGTTAATCAATCATTCAACGTTAATTTTTAAAACTAGGATTTAATTTGTAATTTCTAATTTTGGTAGGCGGTAAAATGTAAGTTAAATTTTGGTTATGCATTTTTTTATGTTTTTCCCCTTTATTTATATGTATAGATATACGTCATACGTATATCTATATCTATAATATTAGTGATGGATGGCCCTTGCGTGCAAAACTCTTGGATGATTGAGTGCATAGTTCTATAGGAGGAGGGAGGCGGCCATAATCATAGTCGTAATTGTAATCCATCCATGATCTTCATGTATATATATATATTAAGGAAATAGAGACCAGCTTCTCTTTACACCCCTCACAATATGATTGATTATACACAATTACATACACACACATACTAAAACACCTTTTCTCACACAATCGATTACGATTCTTTTGTTTGGTATAATAATTGGGAGAGATGGCAATGTAGTAAGTAAACTAGTAGTATCTGGACAGGCTGGTATGCATGCATCCTCCATAATAATAAGATGACAACATGATACTCCAAGATAGGCTTTCCCCAAACAAATACATATTTCAACCAATCTTTATGTAGCCGCACACCGAATTTCTCGATTTCTTCAGAATGTTGGACTCTATTTGTTTGTCAAGATTGCTTAAGATATCTCTCTCAACCATATACTATATACAAAGTGGATAATATTCACATGGTTACATGAGGCTTCAAATCTCTACCGTTACTTGCACTAGTTCAAACATTTCACATGGATGTGATTGTAACTACGCACCCCAACTATGACATAACCACACCTCTATCCCCCCCCATTTAACCCAACAATCAAACAAGGCATTGACGAGCTGTGCATGTTAGCACCATTCAGCTCAAACCCATAAACTTAATGATCTTAGAATCTTGCCACTAGGTTTTGTGATTAGTGACGCAGACTAGCAAAACAACTGTTTGTCAGATTCTTGGATGACATTGGCAGCCAATAGCAAGTAAGTTCCGTAACAAACTAGCGAAACAACCGCCTATCGGATCCATAATGGTACTAATGGATTTGGAGGCCGGTACTAATGGATTTGGAGGCCGCACAATGTAGTACCGAGTCATAATGAGGGCATTGAACAAAAATTTATATGAGCTTTTGAGGGAATCTTTCAAGATGAGCCACCCTAAGGAAGTGTTTGTTGGAAGTCGGATGGATGCCCCCTTGTAACATAACATAACATAGCAAGAGAAGAAGAGTTA
>JBBBWG010018268.1:0-14693 GCA_037176905.1 Azolla pinnata
GATCGGAACTCCCTCGATCGGAAATTGTCTAAGATGTCCCGCTAGCTCTTATTAGTTGGAACTCCCTAGCTCCATCACGTCCATCTCCTGTTGTGTATATGCTCTTGTCGTCTAAGTTGGCTTAGCTTCATAGTGTGTGGGTCCTCTACTCATTGTGGAGCCTTGAAGCTCGGGTTCCGAATAGCCACCATCATCGCCACTATCGTTGCCCCCGTCCATGTGTCTATCCATGGATTATGAGGCCAAGTCCTTGCCACCATCTCTGCTTCTTTCCGTGTGTTAGGACAACCCTTCTCTCCGCCGCCGCTGCCGCCTCTTTCTGTGTGTCCGTCCGCGGATCTTTAGACCAAGAAGCCCGGGGCCGGACAGCCCTTCTCGCCGCCACCGCCGCCGCTTCTTTCCGCGGGTCCGTCCGCGGATCTTTAGGCCAAGAAGCCCGGGGCCGGACAGCCCTTCTCGCCGCCACTGCCGCCACTTCTTTCCGCGTGTCCATCCATGAAGCATTACTCGGGGCTGGACCGTCCTTCTTGCCGCCGCCATTGTCATCGCCATCAAAACCGCCTTGTTAACCACTCCAATGAATTCTTCCATCCGAAACATGGAATTGCTGCGCATCCGCTTCCTCCATCCAAAACCACTACCGCATTATTGGCTTCCTCTCCTCCCTAAGGGGCTCTACTTCGTAGTGTGCGAGTGGAGCGAAAAGATCGAAGCCCAGACTTCGGCAACTGCAGGGCGCGACGTAACAATTTGGAAGTGGCGACTCGCCAATTGCAAGGAGGCCTTAAAACTGAAGGTCGCGGCTCTGTCGGAAGCAGAGAAGGGGCAGGCGGAGCTCTGAAAGGCGTTGGAAGTAAAGGATACGGAGTTGTCGAAAGCACGGGCGGAATTAGACACAGAATGCAGGAACCGTACGAACGTGGAGCAACTCCGAAGTCAGCTGGAAGAATTGCTCCTCTCCTCCCTAAGGGGCTCTACTTCGTAGTGTGCGAGTGGAGCGAAAAGATCGAAGCCCAGACTTCGGCAACTGCAGGGCGCGACGTAACAATTTGGAAGTGGCGACTCGCCAATTGCAAGGAGGCCTTAAAACTGAAGGTCGCGGCTCTGTCGGAAGCAGAGAAGGGGCAGGCGGAGCTCTGAAAGGCGTTGGAAGTAAAGGATACGGAGTTGTCGAAAGCACGGGCGGAATTAGACACAGAATGCAGGAACCGTACGAACGTGGAGCAACTCCGAAGTCAGCTAAGGGAGGCGCAAGGAGATGTCCGATCGTTCAAACGACGAATCGGCATACTCAGGGACGATGCGGCCGAGGCTCGGAGAAACGAACAGAAAATATCGGATGCGTTCTCCATGCTGAACGACGAACATTAGAAGAACAAGGAGACGTGGAAACGTATTCAGACTCGACTAGTGGCGGATGTCGAGAGCACGACCGAGGAGAATGGTCGATTGAAGAAGGTCATGGAGAGTCTGAACGTGGAAACGAAGAAGCTGAGGCAAGAATGGGACACGGCTGTCCGATGTCACCGACAAGCTCAAGAGGAGTTAGGACCCTTGAAGATGGTGCTATCGGTGGTAGTCAGGGATTTGAAGAAAGCTCGAACAACCCAAGGAACGCAGCAGAAGGAAATCGCTCGCCTAATGGGTGAACTCGGAAAGAAATCGGTTGTGGCTCAAGAAAATTTGAAGAAAATCGTGGAGAAATTCCGAGAACAGACAAACGCTGCAATTTAGGTCGCCACGGCTACGACACTACAGGAATGGTCCGAACAAGCGGCGGAATTACAGGTATTGCGAGTAGACAAGGCCAACCAGGATCTTCGTGGACCCGGATTCTGAAAGTTGGATAAGGCCAACTGCGAAGCTGTTCAGAAAAATCTAACAACGGACTTCATGCGGATTGCTCTCAACCATCAGGAGGAGATTACGAAGTTGTTAGAGCAATAGGATGGGCTTGTTCGGCAGATGCACACGGAAATGGTAGCTGCGGTGGAACCGGTCGTTCCGACGGTGCAAGAACCCGAAGCTTCAGGAGAAGAGGACGCAGAGAACGAGGAGCTGGCGGAACCGTCAATTTTGCACATCCTGAATGAGGACTGAGATGTACATATTTTAATTTTTTTTTTTTCTTTTGAACTTTGTTTATTTTGCTATGGGTTGGACGTGTGGAACACTATCCCATGGGCGTGCCATAATGTTGGCCGGTTATTACGAAATTACGACGAAGTCATAAATTCATAATATCACGAAATAAGACCCAGTCGGAAAATCGGAAAATCGGAGAGTTACGTGGAGATCCGAACCGACATGATGTACATAGGGACATGGTGATCCGAAAGGGTGCCAAGGTTGTATATAAGGCCATGAGGTCTGTCTTGTACAAAGTCCGAAAAATAGCCGGAAGCAGGTTTTGTTCATAATAGAGGAGCTTTGTGCCAATCATGTGTTCTCGTGGTGTCTGGACAAGAGTCAAAGTCTACGAAGAATCAGAGTCTACGATTAATCGTATTAATCGTGGAGTCGTGTTGTGTTCGGGACCACGGATAATCGTGTTGTTTATTTGTTAAGAACAATCGTGATCTTAGGGTTGTGTCTCCATTCGTATCCAACCACGACCAAGTCTTAGTCTTCATCTAGAGGGCTAACAACAAGGCCAACTGCGAAGCATGGCAAAAGAACCTAACAAAGGACTTCATGCGGATTGCCCTCACACATCGTGAGGAGATTACGAAGTTGTTAGAGCGACGGGAGGAGACGGTTCGGGCAATTCACGCGGAGATGGAAGCCGTAGCAGAGCTAGTTGTACCATCAACGCAGGAGACGGAAGCTCTAGAGGAAGAAGAAGGGGACGACGATGTTGCCGAACCGTCGATCCTACATGTGCTTAATGAAGATTAAGTCGTGCCTTGTTTCGAATTGTACGATATTGTAATTAGAATTTTTATTTCTTTATGGACTATGGGTTCGACGTGTGGAACACTGTCCCACGGGCGTGCCATTGTGTTGGCTGTTATAGTACGAAAATACGATGTATGTCGTAGATTCATAGTATTACGAAAATTCCTAGTAATAATACTTAGTCGGAAAATCGGAGAAATGTATGAATGGAGATCCGAACCAACGTAATGTAAAGGGGTGACTTGGGGATCCGAAAGGGTAGCAAGTGTGTATATAAAGCCATGGGGAGCTTACTTGTAAGGAGTCCGGAAAAAGCTGGGACTAGAGTATTTTGTAATAGAAGGAGCCTTGCGTAATCTTGTCTCGTGTCTCTGAGTCTACATTAGTATGCTATCTGAGTCGGAGTCTACAAAGAGTCGGCGTGTACAATTAATCGAACTATTCGTACTGATCAGTCGGAGTGTTTGGAGTTAGCTACGATTCACTAGCGTAGTAGTAAAATAATACCACCATTCATATTCAAACACGACCAAGTCTTAGTTCTTCATCAGAAGGGCTAACACTCTTTTGGCGACCACGACGACTTGAATTGGAATTCAAGCCGAAACATATCGAATGGATGACGTCTGGGGACAAACCGATAGCCGACTCCAGGAGGATCACAAGATCTTTGGCACGGGCATTAGCTTCCCGGACCAACAGTGCAACAGACCACACTGACGTCGCTCAAACGTCACAATGATCCAATGTTCGGAGGGCCGAGTTACGTTCGCTGGATCGTTGGGATGCTTACTGTCCATTCAGCCAAGTACGACCTTGTCGGATCCCTACCATAAAGGTACGGCTGCTTTTATCCGTGTCTGCGGCCGAGACCCCTTTCGAAGCCTCGCCGGAACCATCCTTGGGAAGAAAAGGGTTGAACTCTGATGGTATGACGACATCCAAGCCGAATGCCATTCGGAATGGTGTTGACCTTATACTAGTTTTATAACTAGTCCGGTATGCCCATAATGCGGATTGCAACTTACGGTCCCAATCCGTTCGATTTCCTTCCACGATTTTCCGCAAAATATTTTGCAGGGTCTTATTCGTACTTTCCGCCAGGCCATTTCCCTGCAGATAGTACACCATACTCCGACGATGGACCACGGCATACTGCTGAATGAGGCCGCAAACTACGTCGTTGACGAAATCCGTCCCTTGGTCGCTCACCAACTCTATGGGGCATCCGTAACGACACCATATGTACTCGTAAAGAAATTTCGTGGTGGAAGAAATTGTATTGTCCCGTAAAGCTTTTGCCTCCACCCACTTTGTACAGTAATCAGTTGCGACGAGTATATCTCGGTTACCTGTTTGAGCTGCTGCAGGTTGAAACGGGCCGACAAAGTCGAGGCCCCATTTCTGGAAGGGTTCAAGCGGTAGAATAGGCTGATGCAGTATCCTCGCCGACTCTTGAGGTTGCCCCGTTCGTTGGCACACGTCACACTCATTCGCGAACAAGTGAGCGTCCCGCAACACCGTTGGCCACCATAACAAGCTCTGCCAAACTTTCCGTGCCGTAATTTCTCCTGCGTAATGCCCGTCGGCCACACCATTGTGGCATTCCCCCAGCACATCCTCTTGCTCGTCCTTCCATGCCACCCGTCTCCAGACTCCATCCGCGGATGTGTGGTACAAACTGCCGTTCATCAGACTAAAGGCCCGGATCCGTACTCCCAGCCGTTTCTGTTCCGCTTTCGACAATTCCTTGGGGGGGACGCCGTGACTCAAAAAATGTATGATATCTATGAGCCACTTGTTTGGGTCATCCCTTGGCCCTACTTCTGGTGTAACTGTCATTACCCTGCGTCTGGGAAGTCGTCTGCCACCCCTACAGGTGTTTCTGCATATTCCAGCCTCGAGAGGTAATCCGCCACCGCATGTTGAACACCCGGTCGGTGGACTATATCGAACTCGTACTCCTGTAAGAGCAGAGTCCACTGAGTTAGCTTGGCTATCACCGATGCTTTGGACACCAGGTACACCAGTCTTGAGTGATCCACGTGTAAAGTGAACCTCTTCCCAAGCAGATAATGACGGAACTTCGTCACACTATAGATCATCCCAAGAGCCTCCTGCTCGGTTGTCGTATAGTTCCTTTCCGCCTTTGACAATCGTCGGCTAGCGTAGTACATTGGTCAGAACCAGTTCTTCTCGTACCTCTGCATCAATACGCTGTCGATTGCTATGTCTGATGCGTCCACAAATACATTGAACTCCCGTTCTGAATTCGGGGGTTTCACCATTGGAGCTCGTGTCATCTCCTCAGTCCACGTGAATGGTTCCCTATGAACCGCCGCGTGAAAGGGCGTGGCAAAATCTGCCAAATGGCGAATCATCTGACTATGCCACCGAATCTGCCCCAAGAATCGGCTGAGAGCCTTGGCGTTGTGTGGTGCTGGAGCTTCCAAGATAACTTTGACCTTATCGGGGTCCATTGCAATTCCTTCCTTGCTAACAATGTGTCCTAGCAACATCCCACTGGTTACTGCAAAGGCACAGTTTACCGGATTTAGGGTCAGTCTCGCTTCCCGACACCTCTTAAGGCATAACTCAACGTGTTGCAATTGCGCCTTTCGCGTTCCAAAGACTACAATGTCGTCTAGGAACAATTGCATAAATCCAGGGATATATTCCTCAAATATTTCGATGATAATCCGCTAGAATGTAGCTGGGGCCATCTTTAGTCCGAACATCATGAAGACCGGCACAAAGACGCCCCATTCTGTGACGAATGCGGTTTTTTCCTGATCCTTTTCGGCCATGTTAGTCTTTTAGATGAAGAACTAAGAGTTGCTCGTGGTTGAATACGAATGGTAGTACGATCGTATTACTAAGAATAGTACGATCGTAAAGTTACGAATAGTACGATCGTGAACTCCGACACTTACTCAGAGCATAGAAGACAAGAAAGACAGAATCGACACAAGATCATGGACACGAATCGTTGTATTGCTTATTAATTTCCTCAATCCTCGGACTCCTTTACATCTAAGCCCCATGGCGTTATATACACACTTGGTACCCTTTCGGATCTCCAAGTCATCTTATTACCTCGTGTCGGTTCGGATCTCCCTTCGTAGATTTTCCGATTTTCCAACTAAGTATTATTTCCGTAATTTCCGGAATATTATGAATTTCCGACTTACGTCATACTTTCGTAATATTCCGGCCCATACTATGGCACGCCCGTAGGACAGTGTTCCACATGTCGAACCCATAGTTCGTAAAAATAAAAATACACTATGATCAAATGCGAGGTTTTAATCCTTGTTCAATATGTGCAAAATTGAGGGTTTGGCAACATCTTCCTCTTCTTCTTCTTCTTGAACTCCCATCTCTAGCGCCACTGTTACGATTGGCTCCACTAGGGCTTCCATCTCCGCGTGCATTACCCGAACATTTTCTTCATGTTGTTCTAACAACTTCCTAATCTCCTCACGGTGTGTGAGGGCTATCTGCATGAAGTCGGTTGTTAGATTCTTCTGCACCGCTTCGCAGTTGGCCTTGTCTTACTTCCAAAATCCCGGTCCACGAAGTTCCCAGTTGACCTTGTCCACTCGAAACACCTGCAATTCCGTCGCCTGTTCGGACCAGCTCTGTAATGCCGTAGCCGTTTCGACCTCGAAATTTGTCGACGATTCTTTTGAGATTGGCCTCAGCAAGATATGCTTTCTTGCCAAACTCCTCTTGTAGTCGTTCGACCTCCTTTTGCCGCTCAGTACCGAGATTCCGAGCCTTCCATACCTCCTTGCGCAACACCGCCAGTTCCATCTTCAATGGTCATAATTCTTCTTGGAATTATCGGGCACGTCCTACTGCGCCGTCCTTTTCGTCCTTAAGCTTCGCAGCTTCCGTGGTCAAACTCGCAACTTCCTATTTTAACCGGCCATTTTCCTCGGTCATACTTTGGACATCCGCCGTAAGTCGTGTTTGAATCCGCTTTCACTCCGCACTTCTCTTTTTCTGCTCCTCCTGAAGAATCTGGAAAGCATAAGAAATTTTCCGTGCCTCCTTCATTGCCTCCTCCGCATCCGTTTTTGCCATGCTAAGCCGTCGTTTGAACGACTTGACGTCCGCTTGAGCATCCGTAAGCTGTCCGCGTAGTTTTTCTGCATTGGTACAGGATCTACGTTCTGCCTTGAGCTCCGGTCGTACCTTTGCCAACTCCGCCTCCTTAGCGTCCATCTCCCGCCTGAGCGCTCATTGTTCTTTTTCGGCTTCCGTGAGAGCCGCGACTTTTCGCTGAAGTGCCTCTTCACAATTGACAACGCGTCTTTTCCATACCTGCATATCGCGTTCCGCGGTCACCGAATTCTGAGCTTCGATCCTTTCGCTCCATTCACACACTTTCTCCATCGTCTTTTCCAGCATTAGCATGATTTCGGTCGCGTCTTCTTGCGTCGACCGAGTCTGCTTCGTTGCCTGCACTCCTTCCGCCACCACGGCTGTAGCCGCCATACTTGCGGGTGACGATAGTTGGCTTACCAGAACGGTTTCCCGTTCGGTTTCCGCCTGCCCTTCTGCAATCTCCTCTATTGCTTCGGTTGCCTCAAGTGTCGGTGCGCCGACCATCTCCACGATTGGCCCTTCGCCATCGGTCGATGGCCGCACCTCATCCGTACTTCGTATGGGTTCGACGATTATTTCGTCCTCTACACTTACCACCTTCGTGGCCAAAACTGCGCCTTCCTCCGCACTATGTACAGAATTCGTCAAAAGTTCGGCCGTACTTCCCGGCCTTCCGTCCTCTTCAACGGCTTCCGCGGTTGGTGCGGGGGCTGTCATCTTGTTCCTAATGAATAGCCGACCCTCGGATTCCTGTGTCGCCGATTTCTTCCTCTTCCTTTTCCGTTTCTCCTTCGGTGATTTCCTCGGGGGTTCGGGAACAGCAGGCTCTATCTCCTCTTCCTCCTCGAAGTTCATGATTTCCACCTCTGAGTCTGGCTCTTCCGTGACCTGCGGCGTGTCGGTATCCCACATTTGGGGTGCGATCGGGATCCGTTCTCCGAGATTCCAACTCGGAATCTGGATCTCCACTACTTCCGCTTCCGATGCCGCCGTAGTTGCTCCCGAGTCCGGCTCTGGCACGACAGGGAGCTCCGCCTCTGCCTCTAGCGCTGCCTGTCGTACAGCCGTCGAATCCGATACTGGTGCTGCCGGCTCGACTCCTTCTATTGGCACGGCGTGCACCATCGTTCGTCGCGGGGGTCCGGATGCCGGGAACTGTGTCCTTGACGCCAGTCGTCGCAACCGCCGCCACGAAAATACTAATAACTTCCCGTCGACCACGTCGCTTTTGCGTGTCTCAGATTGCCATACCAGGTACTGATTGCTTTTCGTCGCTAGTTCTTGGAAAAGCAACTAAGAATATACTGGTTTTTCACACGTGCGACCCTGCGTCGATTGTCCACATGTGCGACAGTTATTCCTATTGAATGCAGTACGAGGCTGTTAAATGCATCGAATCCAGACAATTCTACCGACCAAATCTCGCGAAAATCCACCGAATCCCTCCTGAATCTTTCCGAAAGCTCTTTTCGGCCGTAATTTTCCGGATCCTTCCGGACACATGGCCGCACCTTTCCAGAATTCGTACTTTCGCACCTTTTCGAAGTTCGTACTTTCCGGAATTTTCTTTCGCACCGTTCCGGAATTCATACGATCGGGAATTCACTTCCCAGCCACACTCTTCCGACCTTCGGAATCCCTTTACACGGCCGCCCTCCTTCGACCACGCCTGTTTCTTCCTACTCCATGAGCCACTACCGTACCTTTCGCGATCTCTGACCCGGATCCCTCCGAGCCCGACTCAAGTCCGTCTGAGTCACCGTATCTACTATCTATCAGCCTGATACGATCACGTCACCACTTCCATCACCTCACGGAAGGCATACTACGGCGGGTCCTCCGTCGTACTTACTGTCCATTCAGCCTAGTACGACCTTGTCGGATCCCTACCGTAAACGTATGGCTGCTTTAATTCGTGTTTGCAGCCGAGACTCCTTTCGAAGCCTCGCCGGAACCGTCATTATGAAGAAAAGGGTTGCGTGGCAACTTTCCGTAATACGGCTTTAGGCGAAATCCGTTCGCCCATTAGGATAGTACTTCCTCGGAAAGAGTGCCCAGCTGATACGTGCCGCTCTCCTCGTTCACGATCAAGTATGGTCCCGTCTATCGTAATCGTTACTTTCCGGGCATAAGGCCGGAACTGGACTGGAAAGGTAGTATGACTTTTCCTTTTCCAAAGCGCAATTCATTCCGTTTTCGGTGCCGGTCTACGAATGCCTTTCGTAGCTGCTGTTCATGTTCTAATGCCTCCATACTCCGGACTCGTTCCTCCTCGAGTCCCAATAACTGCACCACCCATGCATGTTCGGATTCCAACTCGTTCAGCTTGTGCTCCAGCTGAATCCACAGGCTTGGGACGATGAACTCCGATGGCATGATGGCTTCCAAGCCGAAGGCCATTCGGAATGGTGTCGATCGTATACTAGTTTTATAACTAGTCCGGCATGCCCATAGTGCGGAATGCAACTTACGGTCCCAGTCCGTCTATCGTGGGGTGAGGGGTAGAGCCTAGAGTGGCTCCACCCCCTGCCCGAGGGGGTTGAACGTGAGAGGTCGATCAAGAGAGATAGAGGGATAGAGATAGAGAGAGAGCAACTCCTTATGCTTTTTCATTCCACCCTTATGGGGTTTTTATAATTACATCTCTTGCCCATTACAATGAGATGTTAAGAGGAACATAAACTTCAATCTTTTCACACACACACACACTCTCTCTCTCTAAGACACTAGACACCAACACGTACATAGCACTATCCTGTGCATATACATACACTTGACATCGCAAACCAATTAGACTATATACTGTCATAAACTACCGTACAATCTCTAGACAACACTGGCACGCCCGTGGGACAGTGCTCCGCACGTCCAAATCCACATTCCATGCGATACCAAAAACTTCGCCCTTTGGCTGAAAGCATCTTGATCGGTACTTCCTCGATCAGAAATTGTCTAAGATGTCCCGCTAGCTCTTATCAGTCAGAACTCCCTAGCGATGCCTTGGACACCAAGTACACTAGCGCCGAATGATCTACATGGAAGGTGAACGGTTTCCCAAGCAGATAATAATGGAATTTCGTCACACTGTAGATCATCCGGAGAGCCTCCCGCTCGGTTGTCGAATAATTCCTTTCCACCTTTAACAATGTCAGCTAACGTAGTACACTGGTCGGAACCAGTTCTTTTCGTACTTTTGCATCAATACGCTGCCGATTGCTAGGTCTGATGTGTCCACAAATACGCGGAATTCCCGTTCCCAATCCGGGGGTTGTACCACTGGAGCCCGTGTCAGCAAGAGTTTTAAGGCTGCAAAAGCCTTTTCCTCCTCCTCAGTCCACGTGAACGGTTCCCTATGAACGGCCGCGTCAAGGGGCGTGGCAAAATCTTCCAAATTGCGAATCATCCGACTATGCCACCGAATCTGTCCCAAGAATCGACTGAGAGCCTTGGCGTTGTGTGGCGCTGGAGCTTTCAAGATAGCTTTGATCTTGTCGGGGTCTATTTCAATTCCGTCCTTGCTAACAATGTGTCCTAGCAACATCCCACTGGTGACTGCAAAGGCACAGTTTGCCGGATTTAGGATCATTCGCACTTCCCGATACTTCTTAAATCAAAACTCGACATGTTGCAAGTGCGCCTTATGCAATCTGAAGACTACAAAGTTGTCTAGGAACACTTGCATAAATGCAGGGATTTATTCTTCAAATATTTCCATAATAATCCGTTGGAAGGTAGCTGGGGCCGTCTTTAGTCCGAACATCATGAAGACTGCCACAAAGACGCCCCATTCTGTGATGAACGCGGTTTTTTCCTGGTCCTCTTTGGCCACCTGAATTTGGTTATATCTGCTGAATCCGTCCAGAAAGCTGTACATCTCGTGCCCAGCTACCGTACACCATCCGTAAAAGGTAGGGGAAAAGCTGAATCCGTCCAGAAAGCTGTACATCCGAGTACACCATCCGTAAAAGGTAGGGGAAAAGCGTCTGTGATGGTTGCCGCGTTCAATTTCCGATAGTGGACGCAGACCCGCAGCTTGCCGTTTTTCTTCAGCACCACTACGATCGGGCTTAACCATGTTGCCCTTTCGACTGGCCTGATAAAGCCGACTCGAAGGACCTTGTCAATCTCCTCTTTGACTTTCGCTGCGTAATTCGGGTTCAGCCGTTACCGTCGTTGTTTTAACGAAATTGCATCCTTCGCAAGGTTTATCTTATGATGATAAACCTCCAGATTAAGCCCCTTCATGTCCTCATAGGACCCTGCAAACACGTCCTTGTAGTCTCGGAGGACATTGGTCAACTGCTCTTTGAATTCTGCATCCAGCTCCTTGGCCACCAAAACGTTGCGCGGTTCCTCTACCGTGCCCAGATTAAGCTCCTCGAGTTCGGTTGGCCGCACTCGTTGGGATACCGCCAACTACCGTTCCAAGGCTTCCCTGGCCCTGCAGAGTTCAACGACCGCCGTATCAGCCGAGTACTGATACGGCTCCACTTCCTTCACGACATCTATCTCATATAGAGCAACCGGGGTTGGATTCTCCTGAAGGAAGGTGTCGGCTTCCTCCTCCGTTAGGCCCTCCAACATATTTATAGTGGCCTTGTCCGGTACACGACCCTTCGTCGTGTGTATCCGGATCTTCCTTCCTCCCCGCCGGAATGTCAGCACGTTCTTCGGCAAGTCGTGCTTCATTCGGCCTGTGCATAACCATGGTCGCCCCAGGACGATGGGGTACGCATCTTGATGTGGCAAGTCCATGATTACCATGGAAAAGGTAAATACGTGCCGTTTCACGACCATTTCCAGGTCCGGAATATTTCCGATTGGCCGGACCGAGCTACCATTCGCCATGCGCAGCCAAAACATACACGGCTCCCACTTCGTGATCCCTAGCTGCCGACATGTGGCCATACTAATCACGTTTACGCCCAATCCGCCATCGATCAAAATGCCTGCAATTCTTTGCCCACCTACAATGGCCTCCATGTTCGGGCACTCGCAATCCATAACGCGGTGATCGACTTCCGTGAGTTGTACTGCGTCTGCCGATTAAATTGTCATACCCTCCAAGGTACGTCGTACCCCTTCCCGGAATCTTGGCACTAGCCGCAGCGGCTGCTCTAGTGTCATTGTGATTTGTACGCCGGCGAAATCCAAAATCTCGAGCTCAATTTCACGGCCTAAAGTACCCGCGGATTCCTGATTCGCCTGCTCGCCGCTTGCCGTACCCTATGCGACCTAGGCCTGTATCTCGGCGGTTCGCTGTGCGTTCACCACTTCTACCCATTGTTGCGCCTGCTCGCGGACCTTATCCTGTTCAGTACATTGTTCCGTCCGAGCACGACTGCGAGTTGTCACCAGTTGTATGGCTGGCGTAATTAGGCTTAACGCCGGGCCTTTGCTCGACGATGTTTCCCCCTGGTTTGAAAATCCCGCGTGAAGTGCTCGGGTTGACAACAACGGAAGCAAAGTTTGTCTTTTTCCGGCTTCTATCGGTCCTACCTCCTGTTTCCCTGCGGCCTGGTCGGTCTTGTCTCCTATCGCTGGTCGGCCTCTTCCTGTCGGAAGTGAGTATTCAAGAACTGAGGTCGACCACTATGTTGGCATGGCCGTCCGCCGCGGTTGCCGTGGTTGAACCGGTTGTGATATCTTTGTCCCCGATTCTGGACTGGTACCGGTTCAACGGCCTGTACCGCTAGTGCGTTTTTCCGTTCCAGCAGGTTGTATTCGCAGGTCCCTGTGGTGTCCTCTATTGGAGGCGTATCCAGCATGGCTTGCTCGGCACGGAAACGTAGCAAAAATTCCGCTATGGACTCCCCACCTTGCTGCTGTAGCGAATAGTACTCCTTCAGCACTTCCGTCGGGTCGATCTTCACTTGCAAGAGCTCCTGGAACTTGTCCATGAGTTCCTGAAATGTCGTGAACGTGCTGATATCTTGATGGGCGTACCAGCGTGCAGCCTGCCCTTCCAAGGACAGTTGAAACTCCACGATCATGGATTGCTCCCGTTCCGTCGGAGTCAATCCCTGCGTCTCGTGATTCACGGCCCATATGGACCGGAATTGCTTGACATGTGCCACCACGTCCAGGTGATTAGAGTATTTTGGATAAGCATACGACATGATGTCGTCCGCAAACTTCTGACGCCGAGTCGTGGGGTTGAGAGGAACACTCGTTCCTGTCGCAGCAGCCGGTGTTCCGACTGTTGGGTTGGCTGCCGAAATTCCGAGTCTATCTAGAATTTCGGAGCTTGTAGTGTCCGGAGTGACCGAGGGTACGAGTCCTTCCGTAAACTCCTCGGTTGGGTAGAACGAGGCCTCCTCAGTCCTACTCGGTCCGGCATTGACCGAGGTCACGAGTCCGTCCGCGAACTCCTCGGTTAGGTACGACGAGGCCTCCTCAGTCGTACACCGTTCGGAACGGGCCGAGGTCAGAAGTCCATCTATGAATATTGCGGCTGGGTGCGACGAGGCCTCCTGAGTCGTACCCCGTTTGGAACTTGGGGACAGTACTAGCCTCCGGGCTAGTTCGTCGTCTCGGTGTCGTCCTTCCGCTATCCGACTACGACCAGCAGGTGGTGCGGATGCAGTCCGTCCCGTTCGCAGTGCACCCTCCGGAACAGTCGGTTCTTCGTCCGGAGTAGTCAACTCGACCTCCGAGTCGTTGCTGAGTCCCGAATAGGAGGTCCATGGACCCGTTAAATAGCCTTCGTCGCTGTCACTGACAATGTATGGTGCCCAACCCGTAGATTATCGTTCGATCCTAGCGTTTGCTTCCGGTGCTCCGCCCAGTACGCTTCTCGCCGTAGGTTGGGCGCCCGCCGAAAACGTCGGTTCTTGGGAGATAATGCTTGTGGCCCTCCACTAGGTGTTCATTCCAACAAACCTAACTCCGTCCCGCCGAATGCTAGATCTTCGTGACTGTTGAGCGACGTTAGTGCGGTCTGCTGCACTGTTGGTCCGGGAAGATAATGCTCGCGCCAAAGATCTTGTGATTCCCCTAGATTCCAATGTCGGTTCATCCCGAGACGTCATCCATTCGATATTCCTCGGTTTGAATTTCGATTCAAGTCGTCGTGGTCGCCAAAAGAGTGTTAGCCCTTCAGATGAAGAACTAAGACTAGATCGTGGTTGAATAGGAATGGTAGTTTGATCGTACACTTACAAATAGTACGATCATAAAGTTACGAATAGTACGATTGTAAACTCCGACACTTACTCACAGCATAGAAGACAAGAAAGACAGAATCGACATAAGATGATGGACATGAATCATTGTATTGCTTATTAATTTCCTCAAACCTCGAACTCCTTTACATCTAAGCCCCATGGCTTTATATATACACTTGGTACCCTCTCGGATCTCCAAGTCATCTTATTACCTCGTGTCGGTTCGGATCTCCCTTCGTAGATTTTCCAATTTTCCGACTAAGTATTATTTCTCTAATTTCCATAATATTACAAATTTCCGACTTACGTCGTACTTTCGTAATATTCCGGCCAACAGGCCATCCGAATCTAGTTATATCCGTTGAATCTGTCCAAAAAGCTGTATATCTTGTGCCCAGCTACTATATCTAGTACACCATCCGTAAACGGTAGGGGGAAAGTGTTAGCCCTTCCAGAGAAAGACTAAGACTTGTCGTGGGTGACGATGAATGGTAGATTGCCGCGTACGTTAATCTC
>JBBBWG010018290.1:0-14690 GCA_037176905.1 Azolla pinnata
TAGTTTTATACATATAGGTTTCTTGAAAGTTATTGTACATTATTTTGACATTTTTTGGGGTGGAATTAAAAAAAAACATGTTAATCAATTAATTAGATTCTAAAATTACTAATTTTTGGTAATCGAATAATATTATTAGCAAGGGAATCGATTAGGATTAATTAGTGGGAAACAAGAAATAAAATCAATTAACATTGTGCTAACAAAATTGGTTCTTTCTAGTAATTTAGGATTGAATTAAACCCTTCTAAAATAATCGTAGGGTAGATGTGCAGGTAGATGATTGTTTACACTCTTTTTCTCTTGAACATGTTTGCAAAGTTTTTATATTTTTTCAATAGTAAACTAGTAGGTCGCATTAGAGCCAAAGGGTGATCAATACTGGTTTAGGTGTGGTTGTAAATTATTGTTTGAGAAATGGGCATTAACCTGCAATTTCAAATCGGATATTATAAGGCTCTAGTTAACAATCTCACAAGTCCTCTAGCTACCAAGGTACAACCATTGTTCGTCCATGGTGGTATGAGACATCGATTGACATTGAGAATGGTCGAGTATTTGGTCAATTATTTGGCTTTCTCTTTATCTCTATATTAGTTTTATCTTAGTATGTCTTAAACTGTAACAGTTAGTTTATGTTCTAACGATTTTCAAGCTAGTTATAATGTGTTTTGTACAGACGATGTTTGCGAGGGTAAGCCATGGATATGCAAATACCTTACATATTGAAAGATATGTTCGATAAGGTTTGACATGGAGCACAATCATATCCTATGACTAGGAACATCAACTAATTATACACAAAAAGGCCTGATCATTGGAATCGTTAAAAAGAGCACACAGAAACACAATGTATGAGCGGTATGAACCACCAATACATTAATATTATTCCTTTCACGACATAGCCTTGTTCCTGCATTCTGACTTTAATTGGCAGGATCAATAAAACAATACCTTTTCAGGTTACAATTCAAAGATGCCGCTGCATGAATGATCGAAATCAAAGTTGTGTTAGTGAAGAAGCGGCCGGCGACTTTTACTTGGGGATATACACAGGGTGTGGATTTATTTAATCATCTTCTGATTTCATGATAGAATTGTTTTTTTAGATAGGATCGGAGCTTCCATTGGCTCACGTAATGCACGTACATAATTATAAATGGCTATTAAGATTGTGGAATGATTCTAGGAAATGGAAGTCTTGGGCTGGGCCAATGTTGTTTATAGAGCCCAATATTGTGCGTCATGTCCGGAATTCGAATCACGACGCACAACATCGTCGAAAAGGTTTAAATTAGCACAGAAAGATATAAGTTACAATATTCGGATCGAAGAGACGATTAATGTGGACCAAATTTGGCGAACTTCCACATTTTCGGTCGATGATGAATATGCCCAACATTTAAATTTGACCACCCACTTCTTCTTCAGACTTAAGCTTGGCCTTTCGTCGTATATATATACATACTTTGAGCTTAGTTGCACTCATGCACCATCTATAATATTATTCGATTCGTCTCGGTAAAAAATCCTCCACCTCTAGTTCTGGAGCCATTTTGGTGCCCAACGCGGCTAGCTTGCTTGCGCAAAGATGCGATGTCGTGCCCTTGCCATTTCTTATGATGAGAACGTGTGATGCATGCGCCGACTCATGATCCTACGATCGAAAATCCCCTTTCCTTTTGCCCACAATCAAGCAATATATTGGACCTTTGATTTCGTCCGAGATGCTCGATGCAATCGATGTGCGCCACACGAATCAGAGGAATTTTAATGGGACCGATTCAAAAGGCGATGGATGATATGAGTTGATCGCGAAGGCGGAATGATTAATTGATGGGCGCAGAGGAATTGGCCACGACAGATGAGGTTGAGGCGGCGCTATGGCCGCGAGGATACATATTGCCTGATCGTTGGTCAATGTATGAACACGATTGAGTCAGTTTCTCCAGACATCTAGTGTCAGATAGATGGCCAAATTTATCTACGATAGCTGAGGATCAATCGCAGGCCTAATCATGTGTAGAGCCTCTATTTTGCACTACACACCCCGGCAATATATTGCAGCATTAACATGGTCATGATCGACTATGAACCCAATAATTGAGGCGAATCATCGACGCCTCGACACATGGGAAAGGCATAATTTGGATTACAAGTTACATGTGGAAGCTAATTTGTTAACGACACGGAATAATATTGTGTGTGTGCATGCTACTTACAGATTGGTGGAATTTAGCGATCGGTCGGTCGATCAAGGATGGGCTGCACGATGAGATGCCACATCTCACGATCGCCGAAACTAAATTCGATTCGATTGGATGCTAGCTAGCTAGGTAGATATGGCAGAGAGAATTATACACAGATTTGGCGTCGAAATTCCAGGTAAGAATCGAACCCCTAGATCACGTCTCTAGGATTTTAACCGGTCCAAAAAGCTTATTATATACATAAATTGTGTGTGTTAATCACCTGGTCGTTGACTTTTTTTGATCCTGCAATTACTGCAATATCAACGTATAGGGATGGAGATGGCTGATCATTCATCAGACTTCTAATTATACCTGCATATAAAATTATTGGAAGCGTCGTCAACATGCAGAGATTCTGCGATTGCAATTGCCAACAATCATAATGCGTAGAAAGATGATTAGATCTAGTTGCAGCTTGTGTGATATTGTTGATTATTGTGATTTTTATATTGGCGCGGCCCAATGATGCGTTGAACATGGCCCGCTGATCATGATTCGTGAGATATAATTATTGTGGCGCCCAATCATGATGATCATGCATGAGCCCATGGAATATGCCGCCCTCCTGATTTCGCGCACATCATCATCTCTCCGCGCGAATGATCGGGCATCATCGCTTGCATGCATGCATGCATGCGCTGCAGCAACTCGATCGTGATCACATCACCACCATCATCATCAATATCCTCACCACCATCATCATCAGCAGCATCACCACCATCATCATCATCTTCTTCTTCTTCATAATCACCATCATCATCATCTTCTCCTTCGTAATCATCATCATCATCATCTTCTTCTTCTTCATAACCATCATCATCATCATCATCATCACCATGATCACCATCATGATCATGATCCCCCTCGTCGTCATCACCATCACCATCATCGTCTTCTTCATCATCATCTTTTTTTTTTCAAAAATAATATCTTCATCATCATCTTCATTATCACCATCATGATCATGATCATCATCATCAGCATCGTCATCATCACCACCACCACCACCATGATCATCATCATCTTCTTCTTCTTCATCATCGTCTTCTTCATCATCATCTCATCATCATCATGCGGCAGTATGATCGCCCATCACCACCATCATCACCACCACCATCATCATCATCTTCTTCGCCATCATCTTCATCATCATCATGCGGCAGTATGATCGCCCATCACCACCATCACCACCATCACCATCATCTTCTTCAATATCATCATCTTCACCATCATCATGATGCGGCAGTATGATCGCCCACCACCACCATCACCACCACCATCATCATCGTCACCATCGGCACCACCACCATCATCAGCATCGTCATCATCACCATCATCACCACCACCACCATGATCATCATCATCGTCTTCTTCTTCTTCTTCTTCTAATTTGTTTCCAAGAAGCGTCCATGATCATTGAGGTAAACCATCTGGTGACAGAAAAATCGCCCACAATCGTCATGTGTCTGATCGTCGATGCATGCATGCGCCATGACGACCGCGTGATTATGGTTATGCCACCATGTCGGCGATTTACAATTATTGAACGTCCAAATTAAACAATCAATTAATATATATGTATGTATATGATCTACAGAAAGGAGAAACACTGTAAACAAATCAGAACTATGATTAGAGGTACTACAATCATCAATATAACATTATATAGATATATATGCAATGTGTAATCTAATGTATCAAATCCGGTTGCGCTAAATATCAGAATATGCATCATGGGCACATTAAAATTTTTTTCCAACCGCCCGTGAATGTATAGCCAAACGTCTGCAATATATTGCCATAATATGTCATTATAATTACATTATACGTCGGCCGGAAAAGAGGAAAAACATGGGGTTTGAGACCGTTTGAATGATGGCATAATATGAGTAGTACACAACAGATTCTTGAAGAGTTTTTCTAAGTCATGATCCAATTGAATATTGCTCAGCAAGTATCAATTCAGTTGGAGAATTGTTCATCATAGTTGACCCTAGCTAGTGGTAGTCGATTTGAATCGGGTTTTTCTCGAGATCGAGTACTGGCTTGTAACGAGCCTGTAATTATAACGGTTCCATCGATACGAAGATTAATGGGGTTGAGAATAGCTGGAGACAAGTTGTGCTAAGTAGCATTTAGTGTCTATACTGATCAAAAGGTTTACTGTCGAGTACTGACCGATTACGGGATCAGACGGACTATTCATTAAGCCCCAGGCGATTCATGATGATCTTCAATATGCAATTACCTTGTTACGGGTCGACATGGGAAACTGACCCGCATTTCAACGTGCTTGGGTAGCAAGAAATCATTAGCACAGTAGTACATGAACACTAACACAGGAGATTGTAGAGTCGGATCCCGATCGACGTAGAATTCATAGACATCTGCTAGCTGATGAATATGCACTTAAAGGCATATATAGCGACCCATAGAGACGCATGTGGGCTCATATGGCCACTCATTGCTTGCTTGCATGTTGTACAGAAGATTGATCGGAGGCCGGTCGGGAAACTGGGTTTGATCACAACTGCTAATTATTCATCGTGCGTGATCGTCAGCTCATGATCAGCGGCGAATTACGATGGGCCAGTGGAGGTTCCCTGGTCACATCGAGGAGCTTGGTTGATGATCTACTACCCATAATCGACAATCTTCTTCACAACATGTGGTTTATACGTATGATCCGATCTCACTACGTACGTATTGTTTTTTCTGTTAGATCGATTCCGGATTGTGAACCCTAACCCTAATCCTAACCCTAACCCTAACCCTAGCCCAGCTAGCCCTTTTGTTTTGCATCGGGGGCGGGCATGATGATTTTCCCCAATCATTGGAAAAGGTCCAGCGGCGCCTTTGAATGTGATCAGATTGATTTCATTTGTTTCTTTTGCCGCAGAATTGGATTAATAATTGGACCACAAACCAAAAAAGGCTTTGAATTTGGAAGGCACTGATTCTCCTCCCTTTTGTGCAACGATTTCCTAATCAACATGACAGAAAGAAGAAGAAGAAGAAGAAGAGGAGGAGGAGGAGGAAGAAGAAGAAGAGGAAGAAGATCATGATCATCAGGATCACATTGAATGGATGGATGGATGATCCCAATATCCAATTGTCTGCGTTAGATATTGTCACGCATTGCGATCATTCACGCATAATTATTTACATTGTAATCCGCATTTCGTTCATGTATGCTATGAATTAAATATCACGGAGTCTTTTGTGACAATCCAATCCATCCAATCCGCTCATAATATTCCTCCGTTTGATCCTTCTTCAATGACCCACTTCCGGTCCTTTTTCTGATATTATAATTGGGGAATGCCCCCCCTTATAAATGTTGCTTTCTATACATGAAAAGATCCCTTCTGCCCCCCCAATCATTTCTTATCTAACCATCTACACCATCAATCTCTGTGTGATCTGATCATGCGCCGAGTCTGGATCAGTACTACTGATCTGCCTGATGATGATCATTGAGCCTTAATTCTGCCGCTAATCCAATCCTCTAATACTCCGGGAGTTCGCAAATCCTCCTATTCCTCCTCATTAATCCAGCGGCATGCCATGAAAACCTTGGCCTTAAACACATCATTAGTCTTCTCTTAATCCTGCACCGCTGCCGCATATAATTAATTACCCTCTGATCAAACCCTCCTATCAATAATCAACTGATCACCATCTTCTGCTTAATTAATCTAGTGTTCTCTTTCAAGATCGTAATTAATCGTCCAATTATAGAGCAGAATTAAAGCGGAGAGAATCTGGCATATGGATCTGTCCATCTCTCTCTCCGGTTACAATTATAACCTGCCCTCTAATCAATCACAAAGCGGCAGCACAATTACCACAATATCTCCAGGCCCTAATCATGATTATCACGCGTCCCCAGCCAATAGCACCACCGTAATTAGCGACGATCCCGGCGGCCCATCGATCCAATACCTGGATCTTCTCCCCCGGCACGCCAGGCCTGATCTTCACAGTAATTACCGCCATAGCCATTCTAATCCTGATAAATCGCCCCATGCTAACAATCATCCATGGAAACAGCGCCTAATCAGCCATGATGATGATCATAGCCACAACCATAGCCATTCCGACTCTCTAAATCTATCGCCCGATGATCACAACAACACTGGCTGCAACCCATTAATGAAGTTAATTAGCCGCCCTAATCCGGCCTTAATCACTACGCCTAGTATTGCCTGCAAGAATGAGCTACAACTAGTTGACAATTTAGGCCCTATCATGGATATCGGCCTAATTTCATCGCCCAACAGTGCCATTAATCCGAGGAAGAAGAGCCCCGCCAATGATCACAGGCCTGCAACTGTAATTACTACTAGTATTAGTAGTACTACTACTGCTAGCTGCAACGGCACTAATTATGCTCCTAGATTAACTCAAAATAGCAACGCCACCTGCGCCGGCACTGATCAGCTGTATACTATAGATGTCAATGAGGCTCCTATGTCGATGAGTGCTAAATCTAGTATAATTAGCTGCCCGATCGATCAAGACTCGCGTGCATTAACGGCGAGCACGCAAATCTGTAACAGCAGCAATATTAGCAGCTCCGACGTAGAAGTGGTAGAGGCCTCTGATCATATAATTAACAGCCACATTAAGCAGCGCCAATATCAGTATAACAAGCTATATTACAAGGATAGTGCGACCTCAGATCCTATGGCTCATCAGTTAGGGCCCGCGAGGAAGAGGGGTAGATATGTTCAAGAGCATGATCACGAGGGGATCAAACAGCAGCAGGATGATGATGATGACGATGGTGGTGGTGGTGGCGGCGGTGGTGGCGATGGCGATGAATTAGATCAAGAGGAGATATACAACGCTAGCTGCAACAGCTATGGGCAAGATCCAGCTGCTAATTACAGCTACAACGTCAACCACCAGCACAGCAATGGCGATGGTACTACTTCCTCTGCATCGACGATATTGAGGAAGAAGCTGAGGCTGTCGAGGGAGCAATCCGGGCTGCTGGAGGAGAGCTTCAAGCTGCATAGCACCCTCAATCCGGTAGGTAAATCTTCGAAGGCGATCAGTCCTAGAATCTATCCTAAGCTTTTTTTAATCCCCAAATTCCGAACGAATCTATTCTATTTCTCATCAGATGCATGATCTGCGCGTTAAGAATTAATCCAGCAAACCCGGTCTGGGGAATCAGAATTAGTGGCAAGAGTAGTATGGCTCCAATCGGCGTTTGAATTAGTTCATACGAATCGTTGCAATATGGCGCTCAATCTGCGGTAGATCGGTCCAAACGAATCGTTGCTGCAGTAAGGCTCAGCCGGCGTGAAATTAGTTCCCACGAATCGTTGCAATTGTATGTCAGCAATCTGCGGACTCAATGACTTCATACGAGCCGTGGCGTTACCATGATCTGGAGGATCGCCTGACCTATTTGCGAGAGAGAAACATTAAAGTGATTGCTCCATCGATGGATGGATGGATCGATCCATCGATTGACTGATTGAACGATTGAACGAATGATTGATTGATTGATTGAATGATTGAACGAATGATTGATTGATTGATTGATTGATTGATTGAATGAATGAATGAATGATTGATTGATTTGATGGGCTGATTGTGTGATCGATGACGTCGCAGAAGCAGAAGGGCGTGTTGGCTCGGCAGCTGGGGCTGAGCCCGAGGCAGGTGGAGGTGTGGTTCCAGAACAGGCGCGCGCGCACGAAGCTGAAGCAGACGGAGGCGGACTGCGAGCTGCTGAAGCGCTGCTGCGAGACGCTGACGGCGGAGAACCGGCGGCTGCGGGCGGAGGTGGCGGAGCTTCGGCGGCGGCAGCAGGCGCAGCAGGCTCGGGGCCGAACCTCATCCCAAGCCTGCGCGGCAGGCTCGGAATCCGAGCCTCCGCCGCCGCCGCCGCTGGCAACCACTTAGAGCTCTTTCTTCTTCTTCTTCTTCTTCTTCTTCTTCTTCTTCTTCTTCTTCTTTTGTTTTTTCCCCGTCCACTCAACTCACGTAATAATATTTCTTCCTCTTGTATATTGTGTTTTGGCTCGGATTATATTTAATTCCTTTTTCTGGTCTTTTTTTCTCCTTTTGCCATCTCTATATCTACATTTATATATATATATATATATATATATATGTTTTATATATGTTTTATATATGCTAAAACAATTCTGCGGAGCCTTTCTCTTTTGTTCTCCCTCGGTGTAAAACAAAAACAGGAAAAGCAGAAAACAAAACAAAAGGAAAAAAAAAAGGGGGAATAAATCCGGTTTATTTATTTTTTGTTTTTGTTTTTGCTGCCTTTTTTTTTTAGTCTCTTCTGGCGGCAAATCGCCACGTCAGCAACTTATCCGACCCCCCGCAAAAGCTTCAAATAAACAAACAAATAAATAAATAAATACTTCGCTGCAAAACAATTTAGGTAGGCCATATTTGTTAATTGCTCAAAATGTCTATTTTTAGCAGCCGCTAATATTGACCACGAAGACTATTTTTACTTTTTTTTTCTGCGATTTTTTTATTTGTTCACAGAACAACCAAAAATAAAAACAAAAAAAAAAACCAAGATTCTGTTCAACGGTTTGACGACAGGAAATCAGTACGTGTTCGCGAATCGCACCCCTTTTTTTTTTCCTCCGCTTTTATTTATATCCGTCCTTTTCATTTTCAAATTAAAAGTGTTAGATAAGAAACCAAAATAAGTAGTGCGAATATTATTAATTAATTATATACAAGGCCTGGATGTGTTCAAATGGTTATGTATGTCCGCATGTGTAAATGTGTGTGTGCGTATGTGTATGCATTTGTATGCATGTGTATGCATGCGTGCATGTGCAGGCATGCATGCATGCATGTCTAAATGTGTGTGTGCGCATGTATGCCCATGCGTGCGTATGCCTCTATGCCGCAATATGCATATGGGTGCATGTGCATATGACGGTTGTATAGGCATGTATGTATGCATGTATGTATGTATGTGTGCATGTATGTGTGCATGCAGGCATGTGTGTATGCATGTACATGCGTGTGGTGGGCCGCCATATGCATATGTATGCATGGATGGATGCAGCTGGCACATGTATGTATGTATGCATGCATGCATGCATGAACGTATGTATGTACATGCGTCCGCAGGCCGCAATATGCATATGCATGCATGGATGTATGGATGCATGTGTGCATTGTGAAGGAAATCCTTTTCCGGCACCTCTATGTATGTATGCGTGCGTGTATGCATGCATGCATGTATGTATGCATGAGCGTATGTATGTATGTATGCATGCATGTATGTACGTAAGTATCTATGTATGTATGTACATGCGTGTGTAGGCCGCAATATGCATATGTATGCATGGATGTATGGATGCATTGTGAAGGAAATCCTTTTTTGGCACATGTATGTATGTATGCATATATGCATGTATGAATGCATGCATGTATGAACGTATGTATGTATGCATGTGGCCGCAATATGGGTATGTATGCATGGATGTATGGATGCATTGTGAAGGAAATCCTTTTTTGGCACATGTATGTATGTATGTATGTATGTATACATGCATGCATGTATTTATGTACACGCGTGTGTAGGCCACAATATGCATATGTATGCATGGATGCATGCATGCATTGTGAAGGAAATCCTTTTTTGGCACATGTATGTATGTATGTATGTATGTATGTATGTACATGCATGCACGCATCGAGCGGGTAGCAGGGCTAACATGCTACCAATCATCCATTTGTAGTCTATGTATATGTCACGTGTGTATGCATCGATGCACTCATGCATGATGCATGCATGATGATTCCATCCCTGGCATTTCGGCTGTTATCATTCGAATGATCCATCGGCTCTTGTCCATGCCTCTCCACTGTTTCTGTCGTCGGAATTCCGACATGTGGAACTGTATGTGATGTAGCTAACTAGTCAGACTTGATTGCTACCAAATGATCAGACACCGGAGCTTGCGAGGATTATAAAAGAATTTCACCGCCATAATCCTGGTCAGCCAAGCCCTATAAATCGTGACTCTTTGGAAACAAAAGGGGGATCAAAAATCATGAATATCACCGTAAACAACATGTAAAAGTTGATATTTCTGACACAGCGATCTTTACAAGAGAAACTACTCGCAACGATGCTGATTTTGTCGATCGCACAATGCGATCCATCAATGTAATCGGCCCTTTTCTCGCCTTTCGAGGACAACATTACTTCCAAAAACCTTTCTCTTCTCATCACCGGATGACATCCCGACAAGTAGTGTGAATCAGCCCCCACAAAGTTTATTATCGTGCTAATCACACATGCTTTGTTCTTTCCCGACTCCCAAAACCTTCACAAGTTCAGATTGTGATTCACCAAATAAGGCTCGAATCCCTCCGTTTTGCTACTAAAACATTGTCATTGATGTTGAAATCGACATCACTTCCCACAATACAAAGCTGGAAATAACATATTATGAGTTCAATTCCTGCTTTCTCATATTCTCATGGGTCATATTTGACCTTCAAAGACCAAAGACCACAACAAAGAAATAAGTACAAATGGTCATGACATTGGCCACTTGTTTTGCATACTATAAAGCGTGAAAATCACAAGCATCCCTCGACCAATTTCTATTCAGTAACGCTCCAAAGTTTTTCAGCTAACAATAGTTGAATTTCACTATTTCCAACAGTCGAATTTCGAGGGCCCAACATCATCATAGACATTCTCTCTTACCTGTCTGTTGTCTTGACTTTCATTCCAATGAGGGCTAGATAGCTTTAATGGCGAGCACATGAGCTTCACAATACAAAGAGGGTGCTACCATATGCACTTGTTTAATCCCAAGGATGCTTCTTCAATGATCTCACAGTCAAAAGAAAAAGGAACTCTGGAAAAGCATTTTTTAAGCAACACTAGCAAAAGATTACACGAATAACCACGCATTTTGCCAGATCAAACAGTTGAAGAACCGGTGAAACAATCCTCTCTCGGCCGATATGCACACTATATTTCCAGCTTGCCGAGGATGTATTCCATACAGATTTTGCTTTGTTTTGTTTTTTTACAAGCATCAACAGGTGGCATGGAGGAATCGGCAAATCTTGAAGAAGAAATTACAAAACAGACCTCGGGATGACGATCTCTGCAATGTTCTTGGTCCACGGGCTGGAGAGATGTGTGGCAAGATTCTCGAGAGGCCCTGTCCCTGGATATACCACAGCTTGAACAGAAAACCCTAGAAAGGCAAGAAGCGCTAGGCGGCCTGTGGAAGCATATCACAGAAACACATATCAAGCCTAATGATTTCAACAAAAATGGCAAGAAAACTTGATAATAGGAACCCAAGTGATTAGCTCAGAGTTATAATCATTCTTGGTCATCAAAATCTCGCATTGCAGTTACTTATAATCTTGCGCATCTCAGGGACATGTAACCAGTAGAAAAGAAAGAAAGGAAAAGCAAATAGATCTCTTTACCATTCTTGATCTCCTTGAGTTTGTACTCCTCGAATTTCTTGGGATCTTTGGAGAAACCCAAGGGATCGAACGGACCGCCAGGATATTTTCTCTTCTCAGGGTCAGTTTCTTCATTCCGCTTTGCCTCGACGAATGCAATTGCTAGAAACTCGATCGCTAGAATCGTCGGAAGGGTGCCCCATGGCACAGGGTTCCCAAAGTAAGTGGCCTGTCCGCCTGGAGTAGCCGCCCATTTCTGAGCTTCTACCCAGTTGCCCAGCCCTAATGCTTCAGGTATCAGGACTCCGGGCTGCCATAAATAAGTACTTATCCTTTCAGAACATTCTCTTCTCACAGAAGTCATGCGATATTATGCATTGGCATTTCACAATATATCACCTCTCCTTTTTTCCACATCAGGTTAAAAAGTATGAGAATGGGTCCACTGACTCAGCTAATCAGCTATTATATTGGCTACTTCAAATCCACTAGCTAATAACCAAATTCTAAACAAGCTTATTTTACCACACCCCAGACTAGCTTCACATTTCTGAGCTTCTATCTAGTGGCTTAACACTAATGCCTCAAGTATCAGAACCCCAAGCTGCAAAAAAAAACACACGTACTTTTGAAGCATCGTCCTCCTTTTGCATATAGCCATGTGATAAGATGCATGTATACACATACTTTAAGAACCTTACCCTCCTTTGGGATACATCCATGTGATAAGATGCATGCCTAGATGCATCCCCATTTCACAATATATCCAGTCTCCTTTCATATATAATGTCTGAAAGCATGACAAAGATCTCAGCTAGCCACCTATTTCATTAGCCACTCTAAATTTAGTAGGTAATAACCATAATCTAAATGCTAAACAACTTTATTTAGCTATTTCCCTTTAAATTCATCCAATCTAATCTTACCAAATGAAGTTTATAGCTTTATAGAATCTAATTAGCAACGTCCTGGACAAGTCGACAATTTCCCTTTCTCATGGTTTTACCCATACACTCATAAGTTCGGTGCATATTTGTGCCCAACTAAAACTTTCTTCTTTAACAAAGAATCTGATTACATATGCAATACATCTACTCTCGATGTATTCAGATGACTAATGCATGCACATACATTCATGAATGGATGCATGGATAAATCACCCGCTGTTTCAAGTATTCATGTGATAGAGGCACACACACATGTACCACGCTCCATCTCATGTAATAGATGCATCTGGATATCCATTCAGAAGCCGATGCTTGTTCCCTACCTTCATTCAAGTGATGGATGCATACATGTCTGCATCCACTCATTCTTATCTTTGCCTGGATGCGTATGTTATATATCCACAAAGATAGCTGCATTCACAGAATTGTACTCAAATTCATGCCCCATCGCTGTGCCATTCATTAAAGGAGACAAGAGCTAAACCATTGTTCCTCTGCTCAACTGGAGGACAGCTAATACACCGTCTTTAACTACTTTAAAGAAGTTTCAATTTGAGAAGTAGTCCTCACCACGGCAAGCATGGCCCATCTGCAGTGAATAAGCTCCGATTCCTTGTACCTTGCAAAGTTTTCAGGAACTTCTGCCAAGCCTAGCGGGTCGAATCCAAAGTCTCTGCAAAAGTTTCAAAAGGAAGCCAGCCATGTGCATGGAATCTCCAATCCTCCAAAAGAAAGAAAAGAAGGAAAGCTTAAGAATGTGTTTTCCCTCTCCCCCCCCCTTCCAAAAGAAGCTATCCGCGGAAAGAAGCACTTCTTTGCTAAAAGAACAGCAAAAACTCCTTCTACATTATCCGCAGCATTTTTAAAATGCTGGATACTCCGAAGCAATGGGAGCTTCAGCTACTACGGATGGACCGATACCGTCACATAGACGGCAGAAAAGGAAGAGGAAATGCCACCGGCTGGGCGACAAGAGGGAGAAATGCGACTCACCCTGGGGAAGATCCGTCGAGGTAAGGAGGGCGGGGCTGGCCAGGCAGCCACTCAGCAGACATGGAGAGCTTGGACATGTGGGGGAAGCAGAGGAGGCGGGAAGAAGCATGGCCGGATCCGGAGAAGAAGGGCGAGGAGGAGGTGTTGAGCAGGAGAGGGGAGACGGAGGGCGAGACGCCGCACAGGGAAACAGAGGAAGCAGCCATGGCGATGAAGGAACAGGGGAAGGAGAAGCTCTTCTTCTGCTTTCTTCCTTTCTTTCTCTGTTTTTCTGTTCTTTTTTCTTTTTGCCCCTTAGTTTTTTTGGGCCTTCTGGGAACAAGATAAGGTTCTGAAAGCTCTCTTTGATTGCTCAGAAGTAGCAGCAGAAGATCAAGAGCAGATCCAGAAGAAGAAGAAGAAGAAGAAGAAGTAGTAGTAGTAGTTGTAGAAGGGATATTGTGGTAGGACCAATGGGATCAAAAGCCATGAGTTTTCGTTGTGCATTCGAAGATAATAATCTGATCGAATCGGGAGAACCGATCGATCTGATCGTATTGGTTAGCTGGTTGTTTCTGCTCAGCTCCCTTGTTTCTTGCTCCATGTGAATCAGTCCCCCACAGAAACAGATGCATCGACTCGATACGACTCCACACCTTGCTGTATCGACGAGCTCACCGAATCGAACATCGGATCTGCGACGCATGGCAGCTTCGTGCTGGTTGCCAATGCATCCGAATGCGATGCTTATTTGTGCCAATCATCCAATGTACGTAACTCAAAGTAGTCTGCCTTTTTTTTACCTGATAGGCCAAGCTGATTGTGCCGATATGCTCGAGTCCGCACTTTTGAAGCTGATGTTGCCTCAACCCTGACCCTAACCCTGACCTTGACCCTAACCTCGAACGATTATCACAATGTGATATAAACAAGCCATATTGTACCTTCGAATCTGTTAATAGTTTTCTTAGCCGTATCAGCTCACATGTCGCATGTGATAATGCCTAAACAAAAAATTCAAAGTGCCCTGCAAGTATTTTAATACTTGTTTACAAGCATTGAAATCAATACA
>JBBBWG010018312.1:0-14687 GCA_037176905.1 Azolla pinnata
ACGGGAGTTCCACGTCTTTATGGATGCATCAGACATCGCGACCGGCAGCGTAATGATGCAGAAGTACGAAAAGAACTGGTTTCGATCAGTCTACTTCGCGAGCCGACGGCTATCAAAGGCGGAGAGGAATTATTTGACAACAAAGCGGGAAGCTCTTGGAATGATCTACAGTGTGACGAAATTTTGTCATTATGTGCTGGGGAAGCGGTTCACCTTCCACGTAGATCATTCGGCAATGGTGTACCGTGTGTCCAAGGCATTGTTGACCGACAAGCTGGCTTGGTGGGCTCTGCTCTTGCAGGAATACGAGTTCGATATAGTCCACCGACCCAGTGCTCAGCATGCAGTTGCCAATTACCTCTCACGACTGGAATCTGGAGAAGCGCCTGCAGGGGTGGCGGACGACTTCCTAGACGCAGGGGTAATGACGGTGACACTAGAAGCCGGGACAAGGGACGACCCGGACAAGTGGCTCATGGACATCGTATATTTTCTGAGTCACAGCGTCCCCCCCAACGCATTGTCGAAGGCAGAACGGAAACTTCTAGGAGTACGAAGTCACGCCTTTAGTCTGATGAATGACGACTTGTACCACAAGTCCGCGGATGGAGTTTGTAGGTAGGTAGTCTGGAAGGACGAGCAAGAGGAGGTGTTGCGGGAATGCCACAGTGGAGTGGCTGGTGGGCACTACGGCGGTGAAGTCACATCACAGAAGGTCTGACAGAGTGGATTATGGTGGCCAACAGTGTTGCGGGACGCACACATGTTCGCAAAGGATTACGACTTGTACCAAAGAACGAGGCAACCTCAGGAGTCGGCGCGGATGCTGCACCAGCCCGTTCTACCACTCGAACCCTTCCAGAAATGGGGCCTCGATTTGGTCGGCCCATTTCACCCTGCAGCGGCCCAAACAGGTAATCGGTATATACTCGTCGCAACGGACTATTGTACGAAGTGGGTGGAAGCGACAACGTTACGAGATAATACGGTGTCCTCCACCGCTAAATTTTTGGACGAGTATATATGGTGTCGATACGGATGTCCCATAGAGCTGGTGAGCGACCAAGGGGCACATTTCGTCAATGACGTAGTGCGCGGCCTCACGCAGCATTATGTAGTGGTTCATCGTCGGAGCACGGTATACTATGCACAAGGAAACGGCCTGGCGGAAAGTATGAATAAGACCCTGCAGAAAATTTTGCGGAAAATCGTGGAAGCAAATCGAACGGACTGGGACCGTAAATTGCATTCCGCACTATGGGCATATCTGACTAGTTACAAAAGTAGTATCCGATCGACACCGTTCCGCATGGCATTCGGCTTGGAAGACGTTATGCCATCAGAATTCATTGTTCCAAGCCTGCAGATTCAGTTGGACCACAAGCTGAACGAGTCGGAATAAGAGCATGCACGGGTGGTGTAGCTACTACAACTCGAGGAGGAGCGAATCCAGAGTATGGAAGCACTGGAACATGAACAGCGCTACGAAAGGCATTCGTAGACCGGAACCGGAAGCGGAATGAACTACGATTTGGAAAAGGGAAAGCCGTACTACTCTTCCAATCGCGATCCGGCCTCTTGTCCGGAAAGTTATGGTTACGGTGGACCGGACCCTACTGGATCGTGAACGAAGAGAGTAGCACATACCAACTATGTACTCTTTCCGGGGAGGTACTACCCCAATGGGCGAACGGATTTCGCCTAAAACCGTACTACGGAAAGTTGCCGTCCAACCCATTTCTTCCCAAGGACGGTTCAGGCCAGGCTTCGGAGGAAGTCTCGGCCGCGAACGCGAAGTAAAGCAGCCGTACCGACCGGCGGGCAGCCGACAAGGTCATACTAGGTTGAATAGACAACAAGTACGACGACGGACCCGCCGTAGGATGCCCTCCGTGAGGTGACGGAAGTGACGACGCGATCGTATCAGGCTGATAAACAGTAGATACGGCGACTCAGACGGACTTGAGTCGGGCTCAGAGTGATCCGAGTCGGATATCGCGAAAGGTACGGCGCTGGCTTATGGAGGAGGAAGAAACCGGTGCGGAAGGCGGCAGAGCAACAGAATGCCGAAGCAGTGCGGCTGGGAGCCGAATTCCGCAAGGGTACGGAAAGTACGCAAGGGTGTGAAAAATACGCGAATGCGTACAGTGCGGCTGAAGGAAAAAGTCCGAATTCCGGGAACTATGAAATTCCGAAATTCTAACCGAGAAAGGTTTCGGCAAGATTCGGGAGAGATTCGGACAATCTTCGCGAAGATTTGGTCGGAAGCATCGTCGGGATTCGCCGCATTTAAAGAGCTTTGTACCACAATCAATAGGAATAACTGTCGTAGGTGTGGACAATCGACGCAGGGTCGCACATGTGAAAACCAGAATATTCGTAGTTGCTTTTCGAACTCGCGACGATAAGTCATCATTACCCAGTATGGCAATCTGCGAAACGCAAAAGCAACGTGGCCGGCGTAAAGAAATTATAACTTTTCGTGGCGTCACGCCTTAATTAGGAAAGGACGGGCGACGCGAACCATTACTCCAAATAATACGGTTTCTTTTTTAACCGCCGAGCCCAATGTATAAATACCGCTTGGTCGACGGACTGGGTTATTCCTATTATTGTTGTTGCGACGGAAACGACCGCTGACGACCGCAAAGATGAGGCCGAACGAACCGCTATCATCCAGATTGGTTGAACGCCTCAACCAACAAGGTCTCGACGACTATCTGCGCGTCGCCTAGGCGACGCCATGGGCGAATGTGGAGGAGGCCTTAGCAGAAGCAGACGTCGACGAGATGTTTCCGAAGGCCATCTGGGCTTTCCTCAACATGCAAGAAGGCGGAGAGAAGGGTGTCGAAACGTACGCCGATGCGATCCTAGCACAATACTTCGGCGAGTATTCGCCAACGGCGAAGTCATTCCGAACCACCGGAGGGCGGAGTACGGCATTTAAGGAATACGCCAGCTTCTGCATGCAGAGGATGTTTCTGCAGCAGAATTTGTACGCGGTGACCAGGGCACGCAGCAGCCTGATCATCGCAGGCTGGGAGAATTGGGCCCTCCATTGGCCCGCCCTAACCTCGGAAGCGTTGGTCCGAGAAGTCATGGCGACTTGGAAGAGTCGTGCCCCTGGCTTGGCGTACTGGTTGGGTATGCTATACCCGCCACTGCCGGGGAAGGAGAGACCCGACAGTTGGAGCCGCGATCCCGCAAAGGGTAAAGGGCCGGAGTTACCCGCGCTGTCGTGTTGCGTGCGGATGTGGGGTTTGGAGCGGAGCCGCAGGGACTTTGAACCAGAGCAGAGTGAGAGCGAGAGAAAGAGAGAGACACGAGCGAGAGGAAAGAGGCTTTTCTTAGGAAAAATAGAGTAATACAATCACGACTCTGGTATCCAAGGTAACTGAGAGCCACTCTAGATCCGTATCCCGTGATTCCCCCCCCTCTCCTGATGGAGAGACTTGTTCTTATAGTATAAATAGAGTTCTCTGGGGATCCCACCCACTCAACCAGGTTAGTAACTACTATACCCGGATGCCTCGTCAAACTTGCTACTCTGGGGATGCCACGCGGTCGTCCATGTTAGTAACTGCTATACACGGACGCCTCGTTAAACTTGCTAGGTGCTAGTTCCACGAGCCACTTCCCCAATCTTAATTTTCTCTCAATTTAGCTTGAGTTGCACATGTGAAACATCCATTTCACGACAGCGCCAGAGCCGATATGGGAGATCGGTCCGTCGGGATCATCACCCGCTCTGGAACATATTCCAGAACAGGCACCTGTCGAAGAGCAGCCACGGAGACTAAGGCGGCGGCTGCAACGACCAGCATCAAGAGCGGAGGAAACTGGTACGATCCTAGTCGTTCAGCTTCTGGCTACAGATGCACGTTGTACCAATAGAAGGGGTTGAGCTGGCGACTCCAGGACTGGATTCAACAACGGTGCGACAGGCTGAGCCGACGGCAGAAGCCGAGTTACAACCACCGGTAGAGGCCAAGGCAGAACCACTGGGAGTGGAAGAGGCAGAGCCAGAACCCGAGCCCCCTGTCGTACCAGAGCCGGAGTCGGGAGCGACCATGGAAGCGGCGGAAGCAGAAGCAACGGAGATCCAGATTCCGACCTGGAATCCTGGAGAACGTATTCCGATCGTACCCAAGATCTGGGATGCCAACACGCTGCAGGTCGGAGTATGGGCGGCAGGATCGGACGTAGAGGTTGACATCATCACCTTAGATGATGAGGAGATCGCGCCTGCTGCAACCGCATTCCCGAAGAAGTCGCCGAAGGAGAAACGCAAGAAGAAGCGGAAGAGATCGACGACTCAGGAATCCGAGGGCCGACTAGTTATCCGGCTGAAGACAAAAGGCTCCGCATCAACTGCGGAAGCCGTAGTAGAGGAAGGAAGGCAAGGCAGTACGGCCAAAATTTTGGCAACGCCAACTGTACATAGCGTAGAGGACGACGCAGTTTTGGCCACAGCGGTGGCAAGTGTACAAGAGATCGGCGAACCCCTACTTGGTACAGATGAGGTGTGACCACCGGCCGAAGACGAGGAGCCCGTCGGAGAGATGGTCGGCGCACCGACGCTTGAGGTAACCCAAGCGCCCAATGAAATTGCATAGGAGCGGGCGGACGTCGAACGGGAGACCGTTTTGGTGAGCCAGCCATCGTCACCCGTGAGTACGGGGGCTATGGCCGTAGTAGCAGAAGGAGTACTAGCAGGAGCACAGGTTCGTTTGACGCACGAAGAAGCGAATGAAATTATGAGGATGCTGGAGCAAACGATGGTGAAAGTGTGCGAATGGAGCGAACGGATCAAAGCTCAGATTTCGGCAACTGCGCAACGCGACGGACAAGTGTGGAAACGACGACTCGTCAACTACGAGGAAGCCCTGAAACGGAAAGTTGCGGCATTGACAGAAGCAAAGAAAGAGAAGGTAGAGCTCTGGCGATCTACGGGGGCGAAGGATGCGGAGTTGGCAAAAGTATGGGCGGAGCTCGAATCGGAACGGAGGGCCCGTCCTAATGTGGAACAACTTCAGAGTCAGCTTAGGGACGCCCAAGCGGACGTCAAGTCGCTTAAACGACGACTTGGCGTACTAAAGGGGGATGAGGCAGAGGCAAGGCAAGAAGCACGGCGAATGTCCGATGCTTTTCAAATTCTTCAGGAGGAGCAGAGAAAGAGTAAAGCGGAGTGGAAGCGGATTCGTCACCTTCATTGGCGATGCTATGCGGAAGGTGTGGGCCTATCCGACTCGGACAAAAGATCGTGTTTTTACGATCTTCAAGGGATTGGCTCGCAATGGCCAAGAATCAAATGGATCGGAAGCAGAAATGCCTACGATCCGATAACGGGGGAGAGTATAAGTCTGACGAGTTCGCCCAATTTTGCCGAGAACGCGACATCAGATGCGAATTTACGGCTCCTTACAGTCCGGAGTGAATCGTACAATCCAAGAGCAGATTATTTCTATGTTGCACCATTCTGGACTTACGGACGACTTCTGGGCCGAGCGCTACTCACAGCCGTACACATCATCAACATGTCTCCGAGTAGGGCTCTTGGATTGAAAATTCCGCAAGAGCTTTGGACAGGAAGAAAACCGGATTACGGAAAGCTGCGGATATTCGAATGCGAAGTGTACGCACTTGTGCCAAGGGACGAGTGTTGTAAACTCGAGTCAAGGTCACGAAAAAGCGTTTTGTTAGGATACGGACGTGACGGAAGTTTCGACTATCGCTTAAGGGACCCGGAGACTCACCAAGTTGTCCGAAGTTTGGACGTGCTCTTCAACAAGTCCGCGATGCACAAGGCTGCCGATCGCCCGATCGAATTACGGAGAGTTACGTTTGCGAACGTACCCACTCCTTTAGACGGCCCAGGACAGCACACGAGGTTGGCTTCACGGTCAGCCAAGCCTCTTAGTACGGAAGGAGCCGTAATTGCGGAAAATTTGAGTAGTAGAGCTACTATTAGTCCAACAGGATCGGGTGAGCAAAGTTCGGATGTGCGAAGTACGATCGCACTAGAACCGGCTAGCCCAGTCATTCCACGTCGATCGGATAGACTATCGCAGCCACTTGAGAGGTACTCTCCCGGCTTGTTCTTTACGGACGTCGGTGAACCTACGACATAGAGAGAAGCGATGGAAGCTAAGGATCTTGCAAGTTGGCAACTTGCAATGGAGTCCGAAATGAACTCCAACCGCGCAAACTAGACTTGGGACATGGTGGACCTTCTACGGAATCGGAAAGCACTTCCATGTAAGTGGGTCTACCGACTCAAACAGGTGTCCGATTCTGCCAGTCCGAAGTATAAGGTGCGCATCGTAGCCAAAGGGTTTCGGCAAGAGTACGGCGTCGACTTCGACGAAGTCTTCTCACCCGTCATAAAAATGACAACCCTTCATTTCCTCCTCGGCGTAGTTGTGCTCGAGGACTTGGAGCTTCTTCAGCTGGATGTAAAAACATCATTCCTCCATGGTCATCTAGATGAGGAAATATATATGGAGCAGCCGCAAGGCTTTGCGTCACTAGGCTGTGAACATCTTGTATATCGGTTATGTAAGAGCTTCTATTGCTTGAAACAAGCTCCGAGGCAATGGTATAGGAAGTTCCACGATTTCGTACGATCGATCGGCTTTCTTCGGTCGAATGAGGACCATTGCTTCTATAGTAAGGACGCACCAGATGGGAGAACCATCTTCCTCATCCTCTACGTGGACGATATCCTACTCTCTGGTCGACATATCGGAGAGTTTGCATAGCTTGGACGACAAATGCTGCTGAAGTTCGAATGAAGGACCTCGGTCCGGCGCATCATATTCTCGGGATGAAGATCATGCGGAATCGCCATTCGCGACAGTTGTATCTGTCTCAGTCCGCTTACATCCGACGAATTTTGGAGCGATTCAGCATGCATAAGGCTTGATCTGCTACAACACCGCTACCTGCCAACCTTCGGCTGTCATGGAAGGACTGCCCGACACCCGATCCGGAAGGGGACCATATGAAGTCAGTACCATACGCACCGGCTGTTGGCTCATTGATGTACGCCATGGTCGCAACGTGGCCAGACATAACGCATGCGATTGGAGTCGTTAACAGATTCATGCACAATCCCGGCCACCCACACTAGAACGCATTGAAGCATATGTTCAGATATCTGGTTGGCACACAAGACTACGACATCAAATTCGGACCGAATGAACCCTTAGGCCTAGTAGGCTACACCGATTTGGATTACGCGGGCTGTCTCGACACCCGGAAATCGACGTCCGGATACTTCTTCAGGTTTGGGCCATTTCGTGGAGATCGAAACTACAGGATTGTACGGCTATGAGTAGGACCGAAACGGAGTATGTAGTTGTGTCGGACGCAGTGAAGGAAGCGCTTTGGCTCGGACGACTAGCTCATACATTTCGACAAGTTAATTCGAAATGAATTCCGATCGTACTCAGCGACAACCAGGGAGCCATCGCTTTAGCGAAGAATCCAGTACATGTTGCGACAGCCAGGGAGCCATCGCTTTCGTTCGGGATTGCGTAACTAAGGAGATGCTCAGTCTAGAGAAGGTCTCTACGATTGACAATGTTGCGGACGTGATGACCAAGAGTCTTTCGATGGACCGATTTCGGTCCTTGCGCGATCGGATGGGCGTGGAGCTGATTTCGGACGAACTGCGAAAATAATCGTACTCTCTACGACGATCGTACTTTGTTCGATCGTACTACTACGATCGCACTTCTACGATCACAATTTTAGGATCGTACTTTTGTTCGATCGTACTACTCCGATTGTACTATTCTACAGTATATCAGCCCCTTTGTAAATCTGTAAAACTTGTATATTTCCTTTTTTATTTTTAACGGATTTTTTGGAACACGCCCAGTACGGGGGAGTGTCGAATGCGGGCATCTAATGGCCGTGTTCACATTGTCCATAAGTGGACGGGCCATATTTGTAATATACAGTAAAGGCTTGTGCCCTAGCTTGGGGGTATAAATATCCAAGCTTGTATGGTCGTCCAAAGTTGGTTGTTTTAGCTCCAGATAATAGTAGTTCTATTTTGTGTCTATCTCTTTCTCTCTCTCTTGTGTCTTTGCCGCCACCATTGACCACCTCAGATCTGAAGCCTCCTCCTTCAGATCTAATCTTCTCTCTGTTCTGACCTACCTCTTTACACCTCCACCATACTGCTGTAAGGTAGTGCTTTGTTCCGACTGACGACCTTCACACACAAAAGTTAGCACCTTTCCAAGTCATCGAAAAACTAAGTTGCATGGTTATCCACTTAGAGTTACCAACCCACTTCTATATTCAACATGTCTTTCATGTCTTCCTTCTTGAACCTTACCATCTATCTGAAATCGTTGGTCAGCAACCTTCCTCTCTACCACCAATCCAACTCTCGATAGGGAGATGAAAATGAGGTCGACCAATTTCTTGACTCTTGTATGTTCCGTCGTAAACTTCAATACCTTGTCCTTTAAAAAGGGTACCCTATCTTTGAAGCAACATGGGAGCCGGCATACCATCCCAAGCATGCTCCAGATATTGTTCGTGCAATCCATGAACTTTATCTACAAAAACCAATGTGGCCTTGAAGGGAAAATTATATCATATAAACGTGTTTCAAACCCAAAACATTGTTTATAGGGTCAATTTTTCTAACCAATCAATCAAACATAAGATTATAAAATAAATACTTCACAAAATTAGACACGAGGCACATATAACCTTGTTCAGATACACCGAGGGATGAACCGAGAGATGAATAGAAAACTTCATTTCGCACTTGATATAGACATTTTTAGTGTACTGTTGTGCCTTTCGGCCTCACAAATGCGCCAGCCATTTTATATGACGAAAGATATTTTTCATGACTTTTTGGATTTATTCACTATAGTATATCTAGATGACAACTTGATCTACTCTAAGACACAAGAAGAGCATGACATGCATGTTCATCAAGTTATACAATGGCTACAGAAATAAAATGGACTATATGCAAAGCTTAAGAAATGTACCTTTGATCAAAGCCATGCGGTATTCTAGGGTATCCGATTTCACAAGAAGGCATATCTATGGATTTGACTAAGGTCCTTCAATTTAATAAATAAATAACTTTAATACTGGATCCCCTTTGTTTTTGGCACGAAGGACACGAAGTGTGGCTTCCCTATTGCGCAGTATGCGACTCCTCTTTCGCAATTGTGCAATTGTGCGGCCGCACATGTTTACCTCATGAGCACTCACTCATTCATGATCATAGGCTTTAACCCTTTTACAGCCAAATAGTATCACAGGAAAATCTCACATTTCACAAATATATCATTTACAATACTTGATTAATGTTAATTCACTAGAGTGCCGGACATTTTGATGCGTTTGGAGGAAATACATACAATTAATAATGTTGTAAATTGTGTATGCCTGATGATTCATAGTTCAGTGGTAAATAGAGGCATGCAACAAGTGATGAGAAGGGTCGCAATCATAGATGGGACGGAGGTGAAAGTATCAGAGGAAAAATGTTGAGAACGATTCCAAGCTCGATGATTAAATTCTTTAAGTTGGGCTACCGAAGTAATTATTCGTAGTTCTTGTGGATGCATGCTACCACCTATTGTACAGCAAATATTGTGTAAGAGAGGACATGATGTGTGTAGATGTTATGGTACAGGATACCTAATATTCTGCGCTGTGCTGTCGCTGTGATCATAATCGTTATTGTGTGCCACTATGATTGGATGATCGTAGTAGTAATGAGCGAGTTAGCGAAGTGCTGAATGGATGGTCAGGCATGGATGGATTAAAAGGAGGGCCGGCCGTCAGTCCTGCCAGGAGGAGCTTTAAGAGGCCGGACCGGGGCTCCCATGCCACATCAGTTCATTTAATTCATGATCATGAGTTGGGAGATGGGGAAGCTGCATGGCCGTCAGTGAAGCAGGAGCTGGTGTGTTGAGCTGCGCTGCCACCGGCGGCGGTGGTGCGTAGCTGCAACGGGTGCATGAGCTGCTGGTGTTGCTGATCAGAGGATGAATTCGATGAGGAGGTGGCCGACTGGTGATCCATGGCCGCTGCACGATGATGGTCCTCCTGATCGTATAAGGAATGCTGCTGCTGCTGTTGCTGCTGTGAGTAGGAAGGTGGGGGCTGGCTTATAACGTGGTACTGTTGGTAGTGGTGGTTGTACTGTTGTATCATGTGTGACGTGCTGCTGCTTATGCAGGGTGGCCCAATGGACATGTCATACTGCATTGGAGTGCTGGCACTAGGAGCTGCAGTAGTCGTATCAAGGTCTAGCTCCGCCTTCACTAGCAGCGTCGTCGTCGTCGTCGTGGAGCGTGTTGCAGCAGCAGGGTAGATGGAAAGGTGGTGCATGTGCACCGGCTCCAGCTGCATATTCATCAATCCAGCACCAGCAACAGCAGCGCCGCCGCCGCCGCCGCTGCTACTACTCATCACCAGCTGCTGCTGCTGCTGCTGATGATGATGATGATCTCCTGGCGTTGTGACCGGAGGATGAGCGTATGGCGCAAGAAACATGGTGGTACCTGCTGCAGACGACGCCGGTACTGCGGCAGGCACCAGTGCATGGCCATGGCTCGCTGAGTGCATGGCGGCGGCGGCAGCGGCCATGTGCCTGCTGCTGGACAGCTGCGCCTGCACCACGCCCAGCTGACTCTGCAGCTCCAGGACCTGTACGCTCGGCTCCGCGCCAACCACCATCACGCAACATGCCATGCAAGAAGAGAAGCTCATTAATGTGTAAAAGCTTGTGCGATATTTAGTAGCTGATCCTCCTCAGATAGCTTGCAGTAATTAGGTTAGAAGAAGAGGAAGGTACCGTGTCGATGTGATATATGTATATATATGGCTTTAGGGTTTAGAGAGAGAGAGAGAGAGAGAGAGAGAGAGAGAGAGAGAGAGAGAGAGAGAGAGGCGCGAATTATTATACCTGCTTCTGCAGGTCTGCGATCTGAGCAACGCAGCCGTAGATGGGGTTGGCGATGCGTGCCTGAGCTTCATAGGAGACGGTGATGACGGCCTCGAAGCGCTTGTGGGGCGGGATGCGCGCCAGCAGCTTGGAGACGTTGCTGGCGCCGAAGATCTTGTGGACGGCGGCGAAGCGCGCGGCGCCGTGCTCGGCGCCGAAGTAAGGGGCGAAGACGCAGCCCTTGACGCACTTGCGGCGCAGGAACTTGCAGGCCCCACAGGGGGCCCCTCCGCCACCTGCACTTCCGGCGCTACTGCCTGACGATGAATCACGGGCTAGCGCCAGACTAGGCCCCGCCCGCCTACTACTCAGCTGCTGCTGCCGCTGCTGCTCCGCCGTATTACTCATGCTGCATCGACCCATATTCTGCTCATGCCGATCATTGCTCCCTGCTGCTGCCGCCTCGTGCACTAGCACAAGGTTAGCCCGTTGTTGGCTACTGCTATTTCGCAATATCCCTACGCCGGCCTGTGCCTCAGGGCCGCCATGAGCTGCGCATGATGCAGCAGCAGCTGCTCCTGCTGCTGCTGCACCGTTGCTGCTGCTGCTGCTGCTGCTGTTGCTACTGCCCGGCTTAAACAAGATCAGCCTGTGCACATTATTCGACCCCCCTAGTGGCGGCGCCGCCGCCGCCACAACGTGATCCAGCTGCTGATGGTGGGCTTCTGGCCCCGCCGCTCTGTGACCCCCCATCCCGTCCTCGGTACTGATCTCCAGAGTGATCAGCACGTGCAGCTAATGATCCATATGATTCCCCTATCCGCAGCGAACGGACTGATCACGGGCCTCTTTCTTTATATGCAGCCCGAGTCCATACATACATACATACATACATGCGCATACTGGTTCTCCTCCGCTGCCGTTTGTGCTCTTTTGCTTTTCGTTGCAGGTACACTTCGATCATCGGATATGTATATATATATATATATATCTATATATAACTTGCGCCGCCCAACTCAGATGCATGCAGACATTCTATATACATACACACGATATACGCTGCGCAGCAAAGAGGCAGAAGTAGAGAGAGGAGAGGAGATATATACAGGCATGTATGTATGTTTGTTTGTGTCTGCAGCGCGCGTAGCTGATTAAAGAAAGAAAAGGAAGAGATCAGAGGAGGAGGATCGTGAATGCGTGCGAGGAGGAGACTAAATAATATACATAGAATAGAAGCAGGCGGAGGAAAGGAATCGGATTTGGTGGGGGGTGGCGCTTGCCACGTGCCGGCCTGTGGGTGGGCCCGGCGCCACCAACTCTGACGGCGGCGATCCGGCGAGTGGGAGCCCGCCACGTGGCCCACGCCGAAGCTGCCGCCACCGGTGGCGGCGTCCACGTCAGCCGCCGTCGCCCTCCTCCTCCTCCTCTTCCCGGCCTCCCTTCAAGGACTAAGCCTCTCTCGCTCACGCCCTTCACGTGGTGGCTCATAGAACACTGCTTTATCTGATTACGAATCCAGGAACGAATAATAATACTAATAATCAGCGTAATACTATGGTATCACATAAAAAAACAATATTTATGGTAATAGTTATTTCTGAATCCGGCACCAAAAGTGAATGCACTATCTATCCTTCCCTCCACACAGATCCGCAACGCCAAACGGGCGCATTAACATTACTTTTTAATACGCAAGCTCAACCAATAACAGCAAATACGATTTCATACTAGAATCTAGATAGACTTTTGTGATTTCTATCGTCTTTACGGCTGGCTTCAATTTTCCATCCGTGCCTCACCGACCGCGGCTCTGTGGAGGCTGATGATCTTGCAGTCTTGAGTTGCATGCAGCCGGAAGTTCCTTCTTCGACATTGCCGGAACAAAGCAACGCCATATCTCCCGCTGGACCCCCCTCCCTCACCTTTTCTCCGCAAATCTTCATTCATTTTACATATCCACAAACAAAGGTCCAAGAGAGTACCGCGTCAAAGACTTTGTTCTATCATCGACTGGCATTTTTATTGAACTATCCCAAGCACAATTACCTACCTAATTGAACTAACTAACTAACTAAATCTCTCCCTTTCTATATCTATCTATCTATCTATCTATCTATATATCTATCTATCTATATATCTATCTATCTATCTATCAATCTATCTATATATCTATCTATCTATATATCTATCTATCTAGCTATCTATCTATCTATCTATCTATCTATCTATATCCTTTCTTCTTCACTCCATCTATACTTCTTCCTTTAATCAAGCGTATGTGAAATCTGCTCTTGATCATCAAACTTGGCAATGCTCCAATTAAGTTTCCACTCCGAAGCGATATGATAGATCTATAGCAATATTCCAAATAGGTTAGCCAGAAATCTAGCATGTTTACATAAAAATGTCTGTAATGTAAATTGGGTGTTTCATTCAGGATGAACGAGTAATTGTAATCTGATCTAAATAGTTAACAACCTTTATTTGAATTTGGTAAATTATGGGAATTCGGCAGTGCTGCATAAAATGATTTATCGTCACGTTGTATGGACATTCGAAATTATGATTTCTGAGTTGACGCATGATCCAGAAGACACACACATGATTGATCACATTTATTATATGCAATGCCAATTTCCTCTCAAGAAGAAGCATGCAACTTTAACACTGTGTTTGTTGCCACCAAGAGAGACATTGACCATAGAGCTGGGTAGGACACGATCAATAAAACATGCAAATTAGTCGTCTTACAAGGCTTGACTCTGGAACTTGCAGGTAAGATGTGTTATTTCCATGCCCTTTGAGTTGGGAACTTTTTGTCTCTTTCACTTACTAGAACACCGGACCAGATATTACCTCCTTTGGAGAACAGTTCGACTATTTTGTTACACAACTTGCTGACGAACAGGCCCCTGTTTAAAGGCTCGCCGTACTCAAGCGGAAGATTGTGAAACCTCATTGCCAAATACTCGTTTGCTCAGGGTCGACAATGCGCTTTGTAAATCTTTGCCTAACAATATAATTTTTTGTTAAACACACAACATGGACAAGTCAACATATTCATTAAAATTAAGAGTAAAAGTGTGGTGCATAAGAATGGGTACATGTGAACTATTTCGTTACTCTAAGCTATCTATTTGTATCATTCTCATTAAACTTATCTAGCTCCAAATGAGGTAGAATTTCTTTGAGATTTGTAGGTGCATGTTAAGTAATGTTCAATTGTTGGAACTACTATATTACAAACAATATGTGCTACAAATCTACTGTAGGATTAAAGAAGATTAGAGATAATAGAATGTGTTATTGACCGGCCCAATATGAAACTGGGCAAGTATTGGTTAAGGTTGCCGACGGAACTAGGCTACAACAGTGCTCCTATAAGTTGAACAAGAAGAGCAGATATGTGGATGAACATGAAGAGCAGCAAGAGATGAGAAAGATCTAAAGCTATGGAGCTTCAAATCTTACTCGGTGTGCAAGTTGTGAGTGTGTGTGTGTGTGTGAGAGAGAGAGAGAGAGAGAGTGTGTGTGTGTGTATTGATTACACAATATACACTTTATATTCAAAGTGGAAGCAATAACCTTGACCGCCATGCAAGGCAAAGCAAGAGATAAGAAAGATTTGAAGCTATGGAGCTTCAAACCTAAGTCAGTGTGCAAGTCGTGAGAGTGAGAGAGAGAGAGAGAGAGAGAGAGAGAGAGAGAGAGAGAGAGAGAGAGAGAGAGAGTGTGTGTGTGTGTGTGTGTG